>SJYA01001036.1:1472143-1505577 GCA_006410615.1 Neotragus moschatus | reverse complement strand
TGCTTCTGTTAGGTCCATACCATTTCTGTCCTTTATCAAGCCCATCTTTGCATGAAATGTTCCCTTGGTATCTCTAATTTTCTTGAAGAGATCTCTAGTCTTTCCCATTCTGTTGTTTTCCTCTATTTCTTTGCATTGATCACTGAGGAAGGCTTTCTTATCTCTCCTTGGTATTCTTTGGAACTCTGCATTCAAATAAGTATATCTTTCCTTTTCTCCTTTGCCTTTCCCTTCTCAACTGCCTCCTAATTTTCCTCACAAAGATGATATCATGTCAATGAATCCTGTCTGTTTGGTTCTCATTATTATTCTGTTTATCAGCATTATCTTGACTTTTAAGGATTATTTGATTAGCTGTGTTTGGCACTGCTACTGATGCATCAATGGCAGGAACTCCTCTGATGTCCTGGTTTATGTTATCAACAGTGACACTACAGAGCTGTTACCCCCGCACCACTGCCACCCTGTGTGTCTGCCTAAGCCTGGAAGTGGGGCGTAGCTGAGAGTGACAGCTTAATTTTACTTCTGAGATGTGCTCTCTGAGCTTATTTCTTACTGAAATGCTAAAGCTTAAAATTTTAGATGTTAAGTTGAAACTTGCTAGTTTGAAACCTGGGCTTTAGCTAGAGCACTGTGATAGATAACTGTAGATTTCTCTCTGTGGGGGTCGGCAGGGGTGGGCTGGGCTGGGCTGGGCTCCCTTAGTCTTCCCTCTGCATCAAAACTTTCAACAATCTGCGTGAAGCTTTGTCCAAGGAGTCTGTTGTACGTGCTGAATCCCAAAGTTGAAGACATTACAACTTTTCAGTCCCTTTTTCTCTTTTGAAAGTGTAAAATAAAGTCAAAATTAGACCCCCCCAACCCCCCCCCCACCGCAAATCAGCTGTTGTTATTGTGACTGAATTGGCAGTGACTGCTATGTGTTTGTGTTAGTCCCTCAGTCATGTCCGACTCTTGCTACCCCATGGACTGTGTAGCCCACTAGGCTCCTCTGTCCATGGGATTTCTCTGGGAAGCATGCTGGAGTGGGTTGCCACTTCTTGCTCTGGAGGATCTTCCTGATCCAGGGATGGAATCCAGGTCTCCTGCATTGCAGGCAGTTTCCTGCATTGCAGGCAGATTCTTTACCAACTGAACCACCAGGGCTATGTGTTTAGCTGCCCCTGTTTCCTTTTTCTCCAGGTGTTAAAGCCAGACTACACTTCTCAGTCTGGCCCTCAGGCATGGGTCTGGTCACTCACCTCCTCCACAATTCTCCCCTCCCTCAGTTTCTTGCCATCTGGGAAGCTGGAAATCAGAGGATTCTAATGCCCTGGGTGGTGGTGGAGACACAAGTTCCAAGGAGCCTGAGTCCTGAGTAATTGCCCAAAAGGGAATCATACAAGACGGCTGCCTGACCAGGAACACCTCTATTGAACTAGTTCATGAGTGAAAATAGACTTTTTGTGTCAAGCATTGGCAGGCTGGAGCTGATTGTTACAACAGTGAACCTCCCCTGACTACTACAGCTGGATTTTACACTGCCTATGGCTGCGGAGTTCATAACTGATACTTAGATATGATTGTAGACCTTCATTATCTGCAGGTTCCACAGCCACAGATCCAACCAACTGTGGATCAAGTGATATTTGAAAAACATTTCATAAAATTCAAACAAGCAAAATTTGAATTTGTCACTCTGGCAAACATATGCATAACATTTACATGGTAATTATATTGTATAAGTACTATTTACATAGTATTTACATTGTATTCTGTATTGTAAGCAATTTGCTGCTTCTGCGTCACTTCAGTCGTATCTGACTCTGTGCGACCCCATAGACGGCAGCCTATCAGGCTCCCCCATCCCTGGGATTCTCCAGACAAGAACACTGGAGTGGGTTGCCATTTCCTTAGACTGCAACCTACCAGGCTCCTCCATCCATGGGATTTTCCAGGTAAGAGTACTGGAATGGGGTGCCATTGCCTTCTCCAATAAGCAACCTAGGGATGATTAAAAGTTCATGGGTGGGTGTGTGTAGATTATATGTAAATACTATACCGCTTTATATAAGGGACTTGAGCATCCATTGATTTTGATAACTTCAGAGCTCCTAGAATCGTCCCTAGTTTTGCGAAGGGACAGCTGCATCATTAATCTGTTTGTCACTTTTGTTACTTTACTTGTTAAACAAAAAGCACAATCTATATCCTATCCTAACTCAAGAAATGTAAGAAAATATTTGTTATATTGGGGGGATTAAATAGTATTCAATTTCTTCTTTTTTTTATTTTACTAAACAATTGAAGTTTTAGGACAATGCATGAATCTACTTGTAACAGGGAAATGATTTAAATTTTCTTTTATTAGTTAAATTGTTCTCTTGAAATTAGTAAAATAGAAATTTAATTGGTTTTCTTTTTATTAACCTAATTAATTTATATAAACATTGCTCCAGATTAAAGCCCAAATATTTTGAGAGCCACCACAGTGAAAACCAGGAGATAAAATGGCTGCTTATCAAGTCAGCTCCTACATTTTCAAGTTCACCTTTCTTACCTTTCGTTCTTATACAATGATGTGATTGTTTGGAATTTAGCTATTTCCAGTAAACCAATGTGTGATTTTAATGACANAGTAAAATAGAAATTTAATTGGTTTTCTTTTTATTAACCTAATTAATTTATATAAACATTGCTCCAGATTAAAGCCCAAATATTTTGAGAGCCACCACAGTGAAAACCAGGAGATAAAATGGCTGCTTATCAAGTCAGCTCCTACATTTTCAAGTTCACCTTTCTTACCTTTCGTTCTTATACAATGATGTGATTGTTTGGAATTTAGCTATTTCCAGTAAACCAATGTGTGATTTTAATGACACTGCTGCTGCTGTTGCTGCTAAGTCGCTTCAGTCGTGTCCGACTCTGTGTGACCCCATAGATGGCAGCCCACCAGGCTCGCTTGTCCCTGGGATTCTCCAGGCAAGAACACTGGAGTGGGTTGCCATTTCCTTCTCCAGTGCATGAAAGTGAAAACTGAAAGTGAAGTCGCTCAGTTGTGTTCAACTCTTCGAGACCCCATGGACTGCAGCCTACTAGGCTCCTCTGCCCATGCTACTGAATGACATTTTATTTTGTATACTGAACTCATAAAAAAGTCAATAATGTAATTCCACTTTATCTAATACAATATCTTGATATTTAATAGACAAACATATTTTGGAAACTCAAGTTAACATTTTTACTATTCCGTGGACTTTATTGACTAATTTCAATCAAGGTAGAAATACCTTTGGTCTGAGTTAGCCTATCCCCACAGGAATGAATTGTTAGAAGAAAGATAAGAAACAACAGAAACAACGATATTAATATAAACAGTGAATAGAACAGAAAAACAATGTTTGAATTATGATAATTTGTGATAATTTGAAGTAATAAAGGTGACCAAATGCAAGAAAAATGAACATAAGGATACTCAAATAAGTGATATTTGAGCTAGAAGAAAAGCAAAAATCAGTATAGGCAAACATTTTGTAAATTATAGGCTCATGAACTGTGGTGTTGGAGAAGACTCTTGAGAGTCCCTTGGACTGCAAGGAGATCCAACCAGTCCATTGTGAAGGAGATCAGCCCTGGGATTTCTTTGGAAGGAATGATGCTGAAACTGAAACTCCAGTACTTTGGACACCTCGTGCGAAGTGTTGACTCACTGGAAAAGACTCTGATGCTGGGAGGGAATGGGGGCAGGAGGAGAAGGGGACGACCGAGGATGAGATGGCTGGATGACATCACGGACTCAATGGACATGAGTCTGGATGAACTCCGGGAGTTGGTGATGGACAGGGAGGCCTGGCGTGCTGCAATTCATGGGGTCGCAAAGAGTCGGACACGACTGAGCGACTGAACTGAACTGAACTGAAGGGAAGGGAGAATAAGTAAAACTACTCCAAACAAAAAGAGACAAGATGTATTAACTGAAGACTGTTAGCAAGGAGAGAAAGGGATGTAAAGAATACGAAATGTTTAAGAAAAAGGAGGAAATCCTGTAATTTGTGACAACATGGAGGGCATTATGCTAAGGGAAATGAGCTAGGCAGAAAAGGAGAAATACCTCTGATATCACTTATATGGGTAATTAAAAAAAAATGAACTCATAGAAAGAGTAGGATGGTAGTTGCCACGGTTTGAGGGTGGAGGAAATAGGGAGAAGTTGTAAAAGTGACACATTTTCAGCTCTAAGAAGAATAAGGTTTGAGGAACTAATATATAACATGGTGCGTTGGCAGGCAGATTCTTTACTATTGAGCCACCAAGGAAACTCCCTATGGTTGAAAGAGTAGAACTTAAATGTCCTCACCCACCTTCCACCAAAAAACGGTAAACATGTGAAGTGATGAATGTGTTAATTAACTTGACGGAAGGAATCCTTTCACAACGTATTATACCTCAGTGAAGCTGGGGGAAGAAAGAAGGAAAACAAGCTTTAAAATAATTTCAGATTTCAGTTCCACGTTCAACTTGGCTGTGACCTAATTACTTTACTACTCTGAGTTCAAGTGCCCCCAGCTTTAACATGAAAATAATGATATCTCATAAGATGCTTGCAAAGCCATCTTAAGCTTTCCAGGTCTAAGCACACAGTAGAGTCAGCCCCTCTCCTGTCAGATCAGTTCTTTCTCCTTCCAGGGTAATTAAGTGGTCTCATTCACTCTTGATTCCCCAGCCTACCTGTAATTAGATATGGTCCTGTGACTACATTCTCACCAGTAGAATGTGAGTGGACACAAAGACACTGGGTGTGCCTCTTACGTGCCTCTTCCTTATTAGCACCAGTGGAGGTCCAGCTTTGACCATGTGGGTGAGGCCAAGGCCACAGGCCCTGAATGACAGCATGGAGCAGACCTTCCAACAGTCTCGACTACTTGGCTCACATAGTTCCAGGGAACAGCAGTATACTTCTATCCTCTTCAGCTTCCATTAAGGGAAGCACCTGAGACAAAATGAGGAAGAGGGTCCAGACATGGCCAGAAGCATCATCAGAACATGAATAGACATCTGTGCAGTTTGTGAAAGCCATCAAGGAGCCCTCAAGGCAAAGTCAGCTGTCAGACATTTGGGAAATTACCTGAGATGAAGTATCAGAGTCTAGATAACACAAGTATTCTTCTTAGACACCACCCTTAGGGCAGAAAGGGAAGAGGAACTAAAGAGCCTCTTGATGAAAGTGAAAGAGGAGAGTNCTCCACATTTTCACAACACATGTTATTATTATTATTATTGTTAATTTTGCTTTGAATCTTAAAGGGTGTAAAGTTTTATTAGTGGGTGTACTATTTTATTGTGGTTTTAAGGTACAATTCTCTGATGACTAATGAAACAGTATTTTTTTCTTATTGTTGCAACTATCCATTTTTAACTCTGAATTGAATTCAGGCAACCTTGACTCCAGAGACTGCATTTTGAGTACTAAATTGTGCTTTGGAAGATCTCATTTTTTCTATTTTTGTTGATTATTTATGGAACTATGAAAATTTACTGCATGTACTTTCTAACATTTTATATTTGCAAGCTATCTTGATGATCATGTTTTTAATTATGGCAACATTTTATAGTAATTATATGATAATAGTTAAGCCAATAATTTAAAATGTTGAGCTCTTATAGATTATAAGGACTTTGGACATGTAATAACATTTTTCTATACCCTTCCCTTATACTTTTCAGGAATGGTCACTTTTGGATTAACTACCATTTTTAAACGTGACTTTACCAACCTATATGGGGCTTCCTTGATGGCTCAGTGGTAAAGAATCTGCTTGCCAATGCAGGAAGTGAGGGTTCCATCCTTGGCTCAGGAAGATCCCTGGGAGAAAGAAATGACAATCCACTTCAGTATTCTTGCCTGGGAAATTTCACATATAGAGGAGCCTGTGGGCTACAATCCATGGGGTTACGAAAAAGATGGACACAACTTAGCAACTAAACAACAGCAGTATACCCATGTGTCTGGGGTTTGTATTTCCTCATTTCTTATTTCTCTTTGTGACTGCTTCTATTGTGAGGACCACAATTAGAAAAGATAGATGCAACTAAAATAGATTTAGACAGAGAATGTATTTACCAAATTAACTCAGGTTTTTCATTTCAGTTGAAGAAGAAATGTCTTGAAGCTGAATATTCATGGCCATGGGTTATACTTCAGTATGCCTGATTATTTCAGCTCTTATGCATGGAATAATATGCTGATCAAGAGTTTTACTACTTGTTTTTGCCAATCCCAGTTGATTTATTTTTATTATAAATATATGATTTAGATAAATCTTATGTAAACCGGTATAACATGAACAATTAAAAGAAAACCACTGTGATTTTAATTTAAACCTGGGCTGAATATTTTGGAAATATTTAATGGAAGTCAGTAACTAAAGTAAAAATAAAATTTAAATTTAAAGTATGCAAAATTGGGGAAGTGTAAAATGCTAAAAATATTTGGAAAATATAAAAGTACTCAATATTTAATATTGAATTGCTTTTCCTTCATTTGTAAACTCTTATTCCACTTCATGGGAATGCAAATTTAAATTACATATTGTGGGTATAGTTTATACATGAAATATATCCTAGTACCTTAATTTGTGACTCAACATGAAAGCAAAACACTTGGACTTAAATCAAAAGATTACCAAATTAATGTTTATTTATGTGTTAATTAAAAGAAAATGAGGCAGATATGAATCACATTTTTTGAGTTTTATGCTTACATGACCTTTTAGTTAATCAGCTAAACAATTGCATTACTTGCTTTGGATAAAAATGGCTTTTACTATAAATGTTCAAGAGCTGACAGCTCTTTTGTTCTCCTTGTGCCTCTGTCTCTATTTCTGTCTCTTTCCATCTTTCTATTTCTTTCTCTCCATCTAGTTATATATATATAGAGATATAGTATTTGTATACACAGAGATGAATCCCACACATATGAAAATATAGTCCACTTTTTCATGTTATCAGAATTTGTTTGAGTATTTTGCTTAGGAAAAAAAAATCACATAAGTGACTATTGTTTCCTACTGTAATTAATGTGTAAACTGCAAAGTTTCTATTGATGCATAATTAAATTGAAGAATTGAGCTGGCACTCATAATAACATATTCAAAATTATATAGTGTAGATGAGTCAACCTTGCTATTACACTAATTAGTTACAAAGTTATCTGGAACAACTTGGAGCTTGATAGCATCTATAATGCTAGCAAAGATCAGTTGGTTTTATCATGAACATTACTGACCATTTTTCAGAAATGCTACTTTTTCTTCAAATAAATATACGTGCTTCAGCTTTCTCATCCATAAAAAGGCACAAGCACACTTTGTAAGGCTACTTTGAAGGTTCGATGAATTAATTTATTTAAAGTATTTAGACACTGTACTTAGTAAGCACTATATGTGCTAGATTCATTATTATAGTTATTACTATTACTATTATTTTAATGTGGGAAAATAGTACACTATATGTACCCTAGTAGATATCCAGAGAAAAAAGTCTGAGTGAAAGTTTTGACTTCTTGTTCTTTCAAATATATGATATCCTAGATCCAACCTCAAAGTCTGTACACCTAAAAAAAAAAATGATATGTAGAAATGTGCATTTTTATACAGAACCAAAACATGTTAAAGAGGGAGAGTCCCATTTGTTTTTGTGGTTTGACTCCTTTTAAGCTTAGACAGACCTCATTTTTATTCCTCTTACTACGTAATGTCGAAGAGGGCATAAATTTCTTTTTATAATACTCCTCCTGAGATTAAAAAAAAGAATAACGATTTGCATTTTGAAGTGTCCTTTGTAATACTTTAAAATATTGAGAAGTGTACTAACCAAAATACCAGGAATAGCTACATTTCTGTGACCCCCTTGTCTATGTTTACGGTGGAAACATTAGAACTTTTCTGCTTCCAATCAGTTCCTTCTGCTTTGGTTCTGAGTTGAACCTGAATTAATATTTGTACAATATTGTACCATGTTACCATTGCTGATGTTATCCACATAATTTTCCTCCATAGGCTCCAATGGCTGTAATCATTACTCTACCCTGGGAGTTGTAGACTTCTCTTTCTTCTAGTGTTTGTCTCTCGAACAAATCTATATTCCCCAGGAACAAAGCCCTGGGGATTCCACAGTTCTGTTGCACTTATCTTCTTGTCTCCATCTTTGTTCATTGTAGGAAATTACTGCATCAAATGACTTGCCAAAATTCAGGCAAAAACAAAAAGTAGCAATTACTGAAAAAGTGAAAAACTATTTTATAAACGCATAAGTGTTAGAGAATTTTTTTTTAACTTTTAACAGGTAAAGAAAATGATGTTATTATGAACTGTTCATGAATTAAAAATCTAAGGGTAGGAGATAGGTTGCTAAACCATTTAATCTTGATTTTTAAATAGTTTCTGAGAATATTTTCATTTCATGATGCATATAATAATCACATATACTCATATGCCTGAACCTATTATTTTGCTTTCTATTTTTTTGTGTTTTTTTCCAGCCACACTATGTGAAGTGCTTAATTGTATTTGAGACTCGTTTAAAGAATATCATTTGTAATATCATCCCTCTTATTATTGGATAGTACACACGTGAAAATTCACTTGGTGCACTTGTTTCCTGAATCTCAAGAGGAAAACATCTGTAATTTGAAAGAGTCTTGTGATTCTCTCACTCCAACTCCTATTTCCTGATAAAAATTATAACTAAACTATAATATTGTAATTCCAGTATATATCTATACCTATATCACTATGATGTTGTGCAATCAAAAGAATTCAGTAGGTGAAAAGACACAGTAAATCATATATGTATTGCTCAAACCATATTAACCAGGTGTGCATTTGTCAGTTGGTTACTACAGTGCACTGAATGATGTCCTCTTAAAAGATGTGTTCATGTCCTCATCCCTGAAAATATTACCTTATATGGCAAAAGGTATAATTACATTAAGAATCTTGAAAAGGGAGGCTTATCCTAGATTATCCCAGGGAGTCCTGCATGCTATCAAATGTATCCCTACAAGACATTCAAAAGAAAAACACAAAACAAAAGGTAATACGAAATCAGAGGCATAGATTACAGTGATGGCAGCCACCAGCAGCTGGAAGAGTCAAGAACAGTCACCCCTAGACTCCCTGGAGGTAATGTGGCCCTGTCAACACTTTGGTTTTGGCCATTCTGGCAATATTTAACTCTGAATACTCATTGGAAACACTGATGCTGAAGCTGAAGCTCCAGTACTTTGGCTACCTGATTGCAAAGAGCTGACTCACTGGAGAAGACCTTGATGCTGGGAAAGATTGAGGGCAGGAAAAGAAGGGGTGACAAAGGATGAGATGATTGGATGGCATCACTGACTCGATGGACATGAGTTTGAGCAGGCTCTGGGAGTTGGTGACAAACAGGGAAGCCTAGCTTGCTGCAGTCCACTGGGTCGCAAACTGTCAGGAACAACTTAACGACTGGATAACAACAATTTTGGACTTCTCTCTGCCAGACTGCTTAAATATTGTTTAAGCTACTGACTTTGTGGTAGTTTGTTATAACAGCCATTGGAAATAAGTACAATCTCTAATAAGTTTAGCAAGAGCTTAAGAAAGCCCAAACAATGTACACAAAGATGGCTGTGACTCTAAAGTGTCCTCCCATTGGAGAAGCAACCTCACATTTCCTTGTTTCCTCAGTATGATACGGGTCATTATTACTGCTGCTCTGCAAACAGTGACTCACCTCAAAATCTTCCCTTTAGTTTCACATCCTCCTGATTCCTTCACATTTTATGGTTAAACACCTGCTTTTCCCCTCATTATAAGTAATGATGAAAATTCAGTCATAGGTTTTACCAAGATTTCTCTAAGGCTGGATCAAAGTGTTTTACAGGGTCAGCATTCTTGGTGTTTCATATCCGCAGTAGGGGAGGTTTAGACCTGGATGAAATCTACTTCTTCACCTAGGTTCAAATTCAAGTTCCACTAATTACTCAATATGTGACCTCCAACAATTTAATTAACCTCCGGAATTGTGGTTTTCTTATCCATAAATCCAAGATACTATCGACTTCACCAGTAAGTTATGAGCATTATAGATCAAGTAAGTAAAATGTCAGGCAAATGGAACTTAGAAAACTGAAAAATTTGTTCTTTCTCTCTACATTTGTCCAGCTTTGTTCTGCCCTGATGCAAGACAAACTGCAGTCTCATATGCCTGTCCATTTTGCTTAGATGAGAAGATGTTTTAGGCAAGTACTTGGATTCATCAACATGAATTTATATGCTCCTCTTTGTAAGAACAAATGAGAAGTTCGTGCTTTATGAGAAAAGACAGGTGTTGGAGTCATTTTTAAATTTTCTCCTTCAGATAATACTAAGAAATAAACACACATTACTTAACACCGTTTTTAACCAGTCTGCTGGCTAACTTCCTGATCTTGAATTGCGTTAGGCAAACTGAAGGGTTTAAATTGCATCCCCACCTTCATCCTGGTTTGAGTACAGGAACAGAAAGGAAAAGGGGCTTCCAAAGTGGCGCAGTGGTAAAGAATCTGCTTGCCTGTGCAGGAGACACAAGAGATGGGGTTTTGATCTCTGGGTCAGGAAGATCCCCTGGAGTAGGAAACGGTAACCTGCTCCAGTATTCTTGCCTGGAGAATCCCAAGCACAGAGGAGCCTGGCAGGCTACAGTCCATGGGTTCACAGAGAATCAGACACAACTCAGTGTGGGCGTGCACACACACACACACACACACACACACACACACAGAAAAAAAAGAAGCCTCCATAAGCAGTTTCCATGGACAAAATCTTGTTTTATTTTCTCCTTTTGGAACTAGGAGGTGGAAAATTGGAACTGGGAGGTAGACTTTTTCTGCCTCTAACAGAGATATTAGAAAGTAACACATATGCAGAACTTCTGTTAATAACATTAAATGTTAGTTTATGCCCTTGTCAAAACTTAAACAAATTATCTCTTGAGGATGAAGCAACACCAGCTTTGTTGTCCCAGGGGATTTTTGTCAAGTTTATTTTTATTTTTCCAGTGTGCTAGCAGAATTTCCACATGGCTGGTAGCCAAGAGCTCTCTCTGGTGCTGGAGGCAAGATTTTCAGTATCCTTCCTGTTCTGAACTCTTTGTGATTTTTATCATCCTAGGAAAAACAACAAACAAACAAACAAAAAAAAAAAAAATCACCTCTTCTAAAGGACAGTAAGTGGGAGCTTTTGACAGATTTTCTCTGAATTAATTCTTTGCAATCTGGCTCATTCACAGTTTCCAGTATGACATGAATATTGTTACAAATTGCTTTTTTGATTCTGAAATCCTCTGGAGTTTGGTTATCACATTTGAGGTTGCTGACTGACATCTTCTCCTGGAGGTCATGCAAACTCTGGAAGCAAACATGTCCAAAATGGAAATTGAGTTATACAGAGATAACTAACAATTCTAAGGGAAATAAGAAAAATGTTCCAGATAGAGGCCACGGAGTAACAAGTAAAATTTTCAAAGAAATGGAGTTCTGCTGACTGGGGTAGTTGCAGTTGGTTGATGTGAATGATAATTTTAAAGCAAACCTCAAAGAGTAAACTTTGACTAAACTGACAGAAGGTGTTTGATTCTATATGGATGTGAGAGTTGGACTGTAAAGAAAGCTGAGTGCTGAAGAATTGATGCTTTTGAACTGTGGTGTTGGAGAAGACTCTTTAGAGTCCCTTGGACTGCAAGGAGATCCAACCAGTCCATTCTAAAGGAGATCAGTCCTGGGTGTTCATTGGAAGGACTGATGTTGAAGCTGAAACGCCAATCCTTTGGCCACCTGACGTGAAGAGTTGACTCTTTGAAAAGACCCTGATGCTGGGAAAGATTGAGGGCAGGAGGAGACGGGGGTGACAGAGGATGAGATGGTTGGATGGCATCAATGACTCAATGGACATGGGTTTGGGTGAATTCCAGGAGTTGGTGATGGACAGGGAGGCCTGGTGTGCTGCGGTTCATGGAGTAGCAGAGTCAGACACGACTGAGTGACTGAACTGAACTGAACTGAAGAAAGGAATAGGATGCTAAGATTCAGTGGTGAAGATATTTAATGGGTGTTGGGAGAACAGAGAATAGTCAAATTTGGAAAGGAAAAAAAAAGTGAGTTCTTAAATGTTTTTTTTTAAACAGGAATAAAGCCCCACATGAGCTTAGCATTCAAAATTCTCCTTAGTTTTGCATGTAATTCTTTGTCCTGGCAGATATATTTCGCTTATCCTGTCTTGTTTATTTTCTAACTCTACCAGAATGCTCAAAGCTCAATAAAATTTTCCTCATATTGTTTTTCTTACAATATTTTGTTACATTTTATCCTTTTCCAATATATTAATACAGTCACTTTAATTTTAAAAATCTTACTTTTCACTGGTATAGTTTTTTGTTTGTTTAAACCTCAAGTTCAGAAAGTCTGACTTACTGCAAAGCTCCACTTTAGCACTGGTCTAGTGGTAAATGGGCTTCCCTTGCTTCTCAGCTGGTAAACAATCTGCTTGGGATTTGGGAGACCAAGATTGGATCCCTGCATTGGGAAGATCCCCTGGAGAAGGGAAAAGATACTCCAGTATTCCGACCTGAAGAATTCCATGGACTGTATAGTCCATGGGATCGCAGAGTCTGACTTGACTGAGCGACTTTCACTTTCACTTAGCGGTAGATTGCATCCTCACTCTCCAACCCCTTGCATCTTCAGTTGGGAGCTTTGTAATCCATGTTTAAAAGGGCTGTGATCAACCACGTCTGTGTTATTGCATTCGTTACTGTTATTCGTGCTGCAAATATATGGATTAGAGAAGCCTAAATGTGTTTTTAAATGAATGAGCTTTTTGTCTCAGAAAAGGACAAACATCACAGTAGCTCTGTTGCTGAGAGCTGTTACCTTGGAGAAGCTGGGTCAGCCCTCTGACTCTCCAAACACTCAGTAATCTCTCCACTTGACATGATCCCATTAATCAAGCTTCAGTTAGGTTCCCTAGTACTTCAGAGCTGAAATCAGCTGTGTACTTGAAGCCTGATGGCTTGTCCTCAGTTACTCCATAGATACCATGACCACTTTGCTTTTGCATTCATCGAGAAGCAGAAGATACAGAATTAAGGTTCCTGGGGTTAAGTGAAATAGATGATCTGCGTGTCATAATTTATCATACTGTTCTGACTGAATTTAAATGAAATACAGACAATTAAATTGTTTTCACAGAAATTTTGAGGGGCAAGCAAAAGAAACAGTATCTTTATATAAACAGTTCCAAAGTTGACTATACAAAACCATTCTATCTATAAGCATAGATTTCATACTGATGGTTAGAATTGTATAATATTATATTATGCCTATTTTGAATAAATTTTAGTGCTATAGTAAGGAAATTGATAACTTTAGGCATAACATGATGAGGTTTATAATTTTCGCAGTATTAAAAATAAACAAAAATTGTAGGGGCAAAGTTGACATAGGGACAATTCTGTGTCTGTCATAGACATAAATTTTCAGAATATTGTGACTCTTATTTTTATTATTCAATTCATGTTTCTAGAATTTATTTCTTGCTGTTGAGTTTCTCTGAGATATATATGTATATATTGATAGATATACATACAAACACACACAATACTTAGTTCATATTCTGCTGTAGGTGTAAATTTCAAATTCTTATGAAAAAGATATTTTAAAATTCATATTTTTTATCTTTGAAATATTTGATACAGATTTAAAGTTCATCTTTGAAAACTGAAGTTCTGTTGTATTAATAAGAGCATTATGCTAGGGCAACATATAGTCATGTTTCTCTTGGACTCACATTTTCATTCTATCTAAGCATTAGTCATTTCATTCTAATAATGGAATGAAGCTTATAATAATTTTTTTTCTGTGTCCAAGATGGAAAAAAAGTTATCATCAAGATAACATTATTTTTAGAAAATTCAGTGGAATTTCTATTTTATTATATGCAAGTAAAATATACATAAATCCCTTCTTCATGAAAATATTGATGACTTAAAAGTTATATGTATGTATGTGTATAGCTTTGGTTTGATTTCTGTTTTGTTAGTTTTTAAGCTGCCATCCAAATTTATCTGATATATCTCAGTTGCTTCTTTTGGCAAGAATACATTATAGAATATCAATTAAGGTACAGAAGAAAAGAAGCTTTGTAACAATAGGATTGGAGGCAATAACTGTCTTTTGTAGAGGCATTATCCAAGTATCATTATTTGAATAAGGAGTTTAATGCTTTACTTCTTCTCTTGTATTACAAATATTTTGCATTGCTCTGTGTTATTTTAACTTATTTTTTCTTTTTCTAAAAAAATTTTTTTGTGCTCCTTTTGCTTCATCTGTCTATTTCAGCCATAAAGGAAATATTAATATACCACAAATATCTCCGCTATACCTTTTGCAAATGTCCTTTGTTTGTAATGTTTGATTTCTGGTTTTGCAGGCTGTGAAGGTGGATGAATATGGATAATGTTTATTATGGCTCTACACCTCATGTTGCTTACCTAACTTGCAAATGTATTGTGAGGATTAATGCTTATTTAAAGTGCCTTACTATTGCACTTTCCATTAGAGAGAATGGCTCATACACATTACAAAAATCACCCAGTGGAAATAAAATTATACATACACTTACAATCCTCTGAACTTGCAGTAGGGTACATTTTAATGAGACAAACATTTTCTATAGCTATGCTGCAGTGTTCTTAGTGATCAAAAAGAAGCTGTTGAAATGCCACAAGGAGAAGAATTTAAGTGAAAAATGCAGGAAGCTTTTCATAATTATGGGTATTAGACAAATAGCATTTAAAAAACACTAAGTTACCTGCATTTGGATTATATAGTCAGTCAACCTTATAAAAACAGATATACTGAGAAAAAAATGCCTATATAGCTGATTTCCCCAGATAATGAATGCTATCTTTTCATTATAAACAGTAAATTTAATAGATCATAAAACTACACTAATAATCAGATATTGTGCCTTTTGGCCCCAGAATTGCCACCTAGTGACTACTAAAAATCTCATATAAAAAAGTAAAAATCCTTAGCCAATTCAATCCTCACTTGAATATATTTGCTTCTTGCTATTTAGATATCCAATAAAATACATTTTCTCAATTTATTATTTTCTATCCTAGAAATAATATCATTGTTTGCTTAGTCACTCAGTTTTGTCCAACTCTTCACGACCACATGGACTGTAGCCTGCCAGGTTCCTCTGTCCATAGGACTCTCTAGGCAAGATTACTAGAGTGGTTTGCCATTCCCTTCTCCAGGGGATCTTCCTGCCCCAGGAATGGAACCTGGATCTCCTTCATTACAGGTAGATCCTTTACCACCGAGCCATCTGGAATACTACTACTTTATTAATGCTGATTTCTAAAATGTGGCTGTTTTTATGAAATGAAATGTTTAGTTCAATGCTCCCAGTTTTCTACTTGGTTCCTGTCTGACATGACTATTCTCATGAATCTCTTGGACTGCACTGTGAGCTAGTAACTGGAAAATAAAATCATAGTAAGGCAGTTCCTCTCCAGGCACTTTCCCGGTGTTCTCTGTATTGGTTCTGACTGGCCAGAGACCCTGCCCTGAAACAGTCACTTAAATCTGTGATTGAATTGGATTAGTCTGCACGTATATCTGAGTTAAGTCTTGATACATTACCTTTTCTCAAGAACTCTAGACTTGGGCAAGAAAAAAGATACTGCCTATCAGTCTCTCTGCAGTGACTTAAACAGTAAGATGTAGAACTCATGAGCCCTGGGTCAGTCATGTTTTTCCCCTTGTAAAGTAAATTAGTTGCAGTCAGAGAAGATGACAAAATATGGCATGATGAAGACATGATTAAGAGAATGAGAACAGTTGCTTCTGAACTGCAGCCTGCCTTTTTCACAGCCTGGTTGTTCCACATTTCTGAGTTTATGAACCATACATTCCATACTTAGCCTGAGTGAAATGTAACTCTTTTGTTCCTTAAACAACTAAAAACTTCAAGGGCATTTGTCACATTCTGGGTCATTTACATGTACAGATGGCTTCAGGGTAGCATACTTTCCTCTTGTAAACTACTCATCATTAAATACAGGTGTTAATTCACAGTACATATTCAACAAATGTTTGTTGAATGACTTAATAAGTATGTCCACCTCTCTATTTTATTCTCCTTGGCTCAACATTACCTTAGTTACCTAGAATGAGCATAATAATGATTGACTTCATTGATTTTTTTAAATTAATTTATTTATTTTAATTGGAGGCTAATTACTTTACAATATTGTAGTGGTTTTTGCCATACATTGACATGAACAGCCATAGCTGTACATGTGTTCCCCATCTTGAACCCCACCTTCCCACCTCCTTCCCCATCCCATCCCTTAGGATCATCCCAGTGCACTGGCCCTGAGCACCCTGTCTCATCCATTGAACCTGGGCTGGCAATCTGTTTCACATATGGTAATACACGTTTCAATGCTATTCTCTCAAATCATCCCACCCTTGCCTCTCCCACAGAGTCCAGAAGTCTGTTCTTTACATCTGTGTCTCTTTTGATGTCTCACATATAGGGTCATCATTACCATCTTTCTAAATGCCATATATAAATATAAATATATATATGTTAATATACTGTATTGGTGTTTTTCTTTCTGACTTAACTCTGTATAATAAGCTCCAGTTTCATACACCTCATTAGAACTGATTCAAATGCATTTTTTAAAATAGCTGAGTAACATTCCATTGTGTATATGTACCACAGCTTTCTTATCCACTCATCTCCTGATGGACATCAAGCTTGCTTCCATGTCCTAGCTATTGTAAACAGTGATGCAGTGAACATGGGGGTACACATGTCTCTTTCAATTCTGGTTTCCTTGGTGTATATGCTCAGCAGTGGGATTGCTGGGTTACATGGCAGTTCTATTTCCAGTTTTTTAAGGAATCTTCACGCTTTTCTCCATAGTGGCTGTACTAGTTTGCATTCCCACCAATTGTGTAAGAGGATTCCCTTTTCTCCACACTCTCTCCAGCATTTATTGCTTGTAGACTTTTGGATCACAGCCATTCTGACACTGGCATGAGATGGTACCTCATTGTGGTTTTGATTTGCATTTCTCTGATAATGAGTGATGTTGAGCATCTTTTGTGTGTTTGTTAGCCATCTGTATGTCTTCTTTGGAGAAATGTCTGTTTAGTTCTTTGGCCCATTTTTTGATTGGGTCATTTATTTTTCTGGAATTGAGCTGCATGACATGCTTGTATATTTTTGAGATTAATTCTTTGTCAGTTGCTTCATTTGTTATTATTTTCTCCATTATGAAGGCTGTCTTTTCACCTTGCTTATCATTCCCTTCATTGTGCAAAAGCTTTTAAGTTTAATTACGTCCCATTTGTTTATTTTTGGTTTTATTTCCATTACTCTGGGAGGTGAGTTATAGATAATCTTGCTATGATTTATGTCAGTGAGTGTTTTGCTTATGTTTTCCTCTAGGAGTTTTATAGTTTCTGGTCTCACATTTAGATTTTTAACCTATTTTGAGTTTATTTTTGTGTGTGATGTCAGAAAGTGTTCTAGTTTCATTCTTTTACAAGTAGTTGACCAGTTTTCCCAGCACAACTTGTTAAAGAGATTGTCTTTTCTTCATTGTATATTCTTGCCTCCTATATCAAAGATAAGGTGTCCGCAGGTGCGTGGATTTATCTCTGGGCTATTTTGTTCCATTGATCTATATTTCTTACTTTGTGCCAGTGCCATACTGTCTCGATGACTGTAGCTTTATAGTATAGTCTGAAGTCAGGCAGGTTGATTCCTCCAGTTCCATTCTTCTTTCTCAACATTACTTCGGCTAGTTGAGATTTTTATTTTATTTTATTTTATTTTGTATTTCCATACAAATTGTGAATTATTTGTTCTAGTTCTCTGAAAAATACCATTGGTATCTTAATAGGGATTGCATTGAATCTATAGATTGCTTTGGGTAGTATACTTATTTTTACCATATTGATTGTTCTGATCCATGAACATGCATATTTCCCCATCTGTTTTGTGTCATCTTTGATTTCTTTCATCAGTGTTTTATAGTTTTCTATACATAGGTCTTTGTTTCTTTAGGTAGATTTTATTCCTAAGTGTTTTATACTTTTCATTGCAATGGTGAATGAAATTATTTCCTTAATTTCTCTTTCTGTTTTCTCATTGTTACTGTATAGGAATGCAAGGGATTTCTGTGTGTTAATTTTATATCCTGTAATTTACTGTATTCATCAATTAGCTCTAGTAATTTTCTGGTGATGTTCTTAGGGTTTTCTAAGTAGAAGATCATGTCATCTTTTCCAATCTGGATTTATTATTTCTTCTTTTTCAATCTGGATTCCTTTTGTTTCTTTTTCTTCTCTGATTGCTGTTGCTAAAACTTCCAAAATTGTTGAATAGTAGTGGTGAGAGTGGGCACCCTTGTCTTATTCCTGACTTTAGGGGAAATGGTTTCAATTTTTCACCATTGAGGACAATGTTTGTTGTCGGTTTATCACATATGGCTTTTATCATGTTGAGGTATGTTCCTTCTATGCCTGTTCTTTGGAGTTTATTTATTTATTTTTTAAATCATAAATGGATGTTGAATTTTGTCAAAGGCTTTCTCTGCATCTATTGAGATAATCACACTTTTTTTTTAATTTGGTAATGTGCTGTATCACATTGATTGATTTGCAAATATTGAAGAATTCTTTCATCCCTAGTATAAAGCCCACTTATGTTGTTGGATTCTGTTTGCTAGAATTTTGTTAGGATTCTTGCATCTATGTTCATCAGTGATATTGGCCTGTATTTTTCTTTTCTGTGTGTGGCATCTTTGTCTGGTTTTAATATTAGGGTGATGGTGGCCTCATAGAATGAGTTTAGCAGTTTTCCTTCCTCTGAAATTTTCTGGAAGATTTTAAGTAGGATAGGTGTTAGCTCTTCTCTAAATTTTTGGTAGAATTCACATGTGAAGCCATCTGGTCCTGGGCTTTTGTTTGTTGGAAGATTTTTGATTACAGTTTTGATTTCCATGCTTGTGATGGAAATGTTAAAATTTTCCATTTCTTCTTGGTTCAGTTTTGTAAGGTTGTACTTTCCTAGGTATGCATCCCTGTCTTTCAAGTTGTCCATTTTATTGGTATATAGTTGCTGATAGTAGTCTCTTATGATCCTTTGTATTTCTGTATTGTCTGTTGTGATCTCTCCATTTCCATTTCTAATTTTGTTGATTTGATTCTTCTCTTTTTTTTTTTTTCCGCTTGATGAGTCTGGCTAATGGTTTGTCTGTTTTATTTATCTTCTCAAAGAACCAGCTTTTAATTTTGTTAATTTTTGCTATAGTCTCCTTTGTTTCTATTTTTATTTATTTCTACTTTGATTTTTATTATTTCTTTTCTTCTACTAACCCTGGGGTTCTTCATTTCTTCTTTTTCTAGTTGCTTTAAGTGTAGAGTCAGGTTATTTATTTTATTTTTCTCTTGTTTCTTGAGGTAAGATTGTATTGCTATGAACCTTCCCCCCAGCACTGCATTTACTGAATCCCATAGATTTTAGGTTACCTTGCTTTCATTCGTTTCTATGCATTTTTTTATTTCTTCTGTGATTTGTTGGTTATTCAGAAGCATGTTGTTTAGCCTTCATATGTTTGTATTTTTAATAGTTTTTTTTTTCCTGTACTTGATATCAAATCTTACTGCATTGTGATCAGAAAAAATGCTTTAAATGATTTCAATTTTTTTGAATTTACCAAGGCTGAATATGGCCCAAGATGTGATCTATCCTGGAGAATGTTCTATGTACACTTGAGAAATTCATTGTTGTTTTGTTTTGTTTTGTTTTGAAATGTCCTATAGGTTTGTGTTTCCTCATTAATTTTCTGTTTAGTTGCTCTATCCATAGATGTAAGTGGGGTATGAGAGTCTCCCATTATTATTGTGTTACTGTTAATTTCCCCTTTCATACTTATTAGTATTTGCCTTACATATTATAGTGCTCCTATGTTGGATACATGCATATTTATAATTGTCATATCTTCTTCTTGGATTGAGCCTTTGATCATTATGTAGTATCCTTCTTTGTCTCCTTTCATGGCCTTTATCTCAAAGTCTATTTTATCTAATATGAGTATTGCTACTCCTGCTTTCTTTTGATCTCCATTTGTGTGAAGTATCTTTCCAGACCTTCACTTTCAGCCTGTATGTGTCCCTTGTTTTGAGGTGGGTCTCTTGTAGACAGCATATATAGGGGTTTTGTTTTTTTATCTATTCAGCCAGTCTTTTTTTCTTTTGGTTGGGGCATTCAACCCATTTATATTTAAGGTAATGTTGATAAGTATGATCCCATTGCCATTTGTTTTTCTGCTTTGGATTCGAGTTTATAAATCTTTTCTATGTTTCCTATCTATAGAAGATCCTTTAACACCTGCTGAAGAGCTGGTTTGGTGGTGCTGAATTCTCTCAGCTTTTGCTTGTCTGTAAAGCTTTTAATTTCTCCTTCATATTTGAATGAGATCCTTTCTGGATATAGTAATCTAGGTTGTAGGCTTTTCTCTTTCATCACTTTAAGTATGTCTTGCCATTCCCTTCTGGCCTGAAGAGTTTCTATTGAAAGATCAGCTATTATCCTTATGGGAATCCCCTTGTGTGTTATGTATTTCTTTTCTCTTGCTGCTTTTAATATTTGTTCCTTGTGTTTGATCTTTGTTAATTTGATTAATATGTGTCTTGGGGTGTTTCACCTTGGGTTTATCCTGTCTGGGACTCTCTGGGTTTCCTGTATTTGGGTGGCTATTTCCTTCTCCATTATAGGGAAGTTTTCAACTATTATCTCCTCAAGTATTTTCTCATGGCCTTTCTTTTTGCCTTCTTCTGGGATTCATGATTCAAATGTTGGGGCATTTAACATTGTCCCAGAGGTCTCTGAGGTTGTCCTCATTTCTTTTAATTTTTTCCTCTCTGCTTTATTTATTTCCACCATTCTATCTTCCACCTCACTTATCCTATCTTCTATCTCAGTTATTCTACTGTTGGTTCCCTCCAGAATGCTTTTGATCTCAGTTATTGCATTATTCACTATTGGTTGACTCTTTTTTATTTCTTCTAGATACTTGCTAAACATTTCTTGCATTTTTCTCAATTCTTGTCTCTAGTCTATTTATCTGTAACTGCATTCTGTTTTCAAGATTTTGGATTCTCTTTACTATCATTCTGAATTATTTTTTAGGTAGACTCCCCATCTCCTCCTCTTTTGTTTTGTTTGGTGGGCATTTGTCATGTTCCTTTACCTGTGGAATATTTCTCTGCCTTTTCATTTTCTTTAGATTGCTGTGTTTGGAATGGCCTTTCTGTATGCTGGAAGTTTTTGTTTCCTCTTTATTATGGAGGTTGCTCCCTGTAGGTGGGTTTGGACTGGTGGTTTGTCAAGCTTGCCTGGCTAGGGAAGCTTGCATTGGTGTTCCGGTAGGTGGAGCTGGAGCTGGATCTCTTCCCTCTGGAGTGCAGTGAAGTGTCCAGTAGTGAGTTTTGAGGTATCTATGGGTTTGGTGTGATTTTGGGCAGGCTGTATTTTAATGCTCAGGGCTATTTTCCTGTGTTGCTGGAGAGTTAGTGTGCTATGTCTTGCTCTGGATCTTGTTAGCTCTTGAGTGAAGCTTGATTTCAGTGTAGATATGGAGGCTTTTCGATGCACTCTTGTTGATTAATGTTCCCTGGAGTCAGGTGTTTTCTGGTGTTCTCAAGTTTTGGATTTAAGCTTCTTGCCTCTGGCTTTCAGTCTTATTCTTAGAGTAGCCTCAAGACTTCTTCATCCATTGAACACAGATGATAAAACACTAGGTTAATGGCAAAATGATTATCCACAATGAGGGACACCCAGAAAGTTTCACAGAGTTACATGGAGAAGAGAAGAGGGAGGAGCAAGATAGAGGTGACCAGAAGGAGAAGAGGGGGAGTCAAAAGGTGAGAGAAAAATCTAGCATGTAATAAATTCCTTATGTGCTCTCCACAGTCTAGAACACTCAGAGAGGTTCATGGAGTTACATAGAGAAGAGAAGGGGGAGGGAGGAGATAGAGGTGACCTGGGGGAGAAAGGGGAGATTCAAAAGGGGAGAGAGCAATCAAGCCAGTAATCACACCCCTAAGTAAAAATGGGTACTGAAGATTAAGTTCTTGAAGGTACAAAACTGATAATAATACCAAAAAGGAAACATTAAAAATCTGGAATAGAGGTTGTGAAATTTGCTTAGNGTCAAAGGCTTTGGCATAGTCAATAAAGCAGAAATAAATGTTTTTTTCTGGAATTCTCTTGCTTTTTCCATGATCCAGTGGATGTTGGCAATTTGATCTCTGGTTCCTCTACCTTTTCTAAAACCAGCTTGAACATCAGGGAGTTCACAGTTCATGTATTGCTGAAGCCCGGCTTGGAGAATTTTGAGCAATGCTTAGTCAGTGCTAACTATGGGGTTTTAATCTGTTTCCCCTGTCACATCCAGAATGGTTCCTTCTTCTTTGTCTATTTTGGCTTCCTCTGTTTGCAAGTCTCTTCCACCCTGACACAAGGGGACAAAGGTGGTCACTTATTTAGGCTTACTTGTTCAACTGTGCTGTGGGGAGAGAAGAACACTGCAAACAAGTATCACTGACATGTGTGGGGAGTGTTTGCAATATATGGCCCAGAATGAGTTTGCCTCAGCTCCTGGCATGTGCTTTCCTGGTCTATACTCCTCAGGTTCCAGGTTGCTCTGCAAGGGAACTGTCCAAAGCGGGCCCTGGGTTTTGTGCACCTCCCAGGTCTAAGCTGCTCAGGCTCAGGTTCTCGGGTACTCCACAAAGATACAGACTTGGTTGGGCATTTTGTGCCCAGATCCGAGCAGCTCAGGCATCCAGGTGTTTGGCAAGTGCCCTCTCCCAGGTGGGCTGTGTCTATGTCACCTTCCCTGTCCCAGCCACTCAGTTTCCTGGGTGCACCACTAGAGTGCCATCTCAGGTGTGCTGTGTGTCTCCTTTGGGGAGCTGATCTCTGGCTGTGACCCTCCTGGCAGATGTCAACCATCCAGGATCCTTGGAAGACGTGGTTAGCAACTGGGAGCCTGCTCACAGTTTGGTGGAGGATGAAGTCTCTTGGGCTGAGATTGTTGCTTGCCTTCTGGCTCTGACTGTTGCCCGCCTGCCTCTCTACCTCAACCAGGGGGATAGGCCAGTCCACAGCTGGCTAGCACCCCTTTGGTATTTGCTCAATCCTTTGTTCTGTGAGCAGGCCAGGCCAATCCTTTGTTCTGTGAGCAGGCCAGGCTGTGCCTTAGGTCAGAGGTTTTCACGGGAAAGTTCTCTCTCTCTCTCTTGTTTTTTTTTTTTTTGGGGGGGGGGGGGGGGGGGNCCCTTTGGTATTTGCTCAATCCTTTGTTCTGTGAGCAGGCCAGGCCAATCCTTTGTTCTGTGAGCAGGCCAGGCTGTGCCTTAGGTCAGAGGTTTTCACGGGAAAGTTCTCTCTCTCTCTCTTGTTTTTTTTTTTTTTGGGGGGGGGGAGGGGGGTCACAGGTGCTATCTTACATTAACTCCCTCAGATTGTCCTCAGGGTATTCAGGCTTGGTCCTTACCCTAAGCATGCAATCCGCTCCTCCCTGTTCAGCCCCTGCTCACTGGTGTTGGATGACAGTGTCTGAGCTACTTCGCTGCTGGGAGTTGCAGTTAGCCAAATATTCTGTGGGTTTTTTGTTTTTGTACTTTTCCCTCTTGGTTATGTTGCCCTCCAAGATTCCTAAATTCCCCACAGACCCGCAGTGAGAGGGTTTCCCAGTGCTTGGAAACTTCTCCTCCTTCACAACTCCCTCCCTGGGATAGGTCTCCATCCCTAACTCTTTTGTCTCTCTTTTTGTCTTTTATATTTTTTCCTACCTCCTTATGAAGAGAATAGGCTGCATTTCTGGGTGTCTCATGTCCTCTGCCAGGATTCAGAAGTTGTTTTGTGGAAGTTGCTCAACATTCAAATGATCTTTTGATGAATCTGTGAGGGAGAAAGCAGTCTCCCCATCCTATTCCTCCTCCATCTTAGGACTGCCCCTCGACCTCATTGATTTTATTTAACATTCTTTTGAATAGTTTTAGAGCAGGTAGACACATTGATATTGGAAAAGCTTTGTGATCTTTGACAATCAATTGTGTACTTTATTATATTGTCCCAAATACTGCCACTTAATTAATACAGATTATCACAATGTGAGACACGGAAAAGACCTTTAACTTATATAGTTCTACTCATGATTTTTTTTTTTTTTTTTTAAAGCGAAAACAGAACCAGAGAAATGAGGTGAATTCTTCAAGGTCTCATTATTACTGGTTAAACCAAGGAGAGGAATGAGAATAGATTTCAAATCCCTTGATGATATCCATTATATCAAAACTTTGTTTTAAATATCAATATTTCAAATATCGATCAATGTAATACCTGTACCTTAATCATTGCTTCTTCATGTCATTCATTAGGCTTAATTATATAACACCATGATAAAAATTGTGAGTTCTGTGAGAACCACTTTTATGCACTTTTTCACAAGTGAATATCATAAAATCTGATATACACATTACCATTTTTGTGATAGGATGTCAGATGAATACAATTTTAATAGCGAATCACATGATTGATACATTAGTATCATGATGAAAGCTTAGGCTTCTTCACAACTCAAAGAGAAAACCTGCAGGCCTCTTAAGTCTTCAGTTGGAGTTTTGATAATTGAATATGCCTCTTCAACTGTAATAGATATAGCAAATTTCTATAAAGCCAGAAAATTCCCTACTATATCTTTTCAGTCAAATCCTCAGTGTCTTGCAGAAGTGGCTACTTTAAAAATTCTATAATACACTAGTTTTGAATCTGGCTTCTTCTTTCCTTCATAATGCTTTTTTGTTTCATTTATGTTTGAATATGTCAGTGGTCCATTCCTTTCATTGCCAAGGAGTATTCAGTGATATAACTATATTTCTGTGACTTTATCTTTCTTTTGGTGATGAGACTGCAGGTAATTTCTCTAGTCCCAAATGAAATACCCATAGAAAAATAACTAGAACAGTTATTTGAAGATAACTGTACTCATATGCATAAAAAAATAAAATTAATTTTAAAGTTTCATTTTCCAAATAGAAGTCTGCCTTAAAAATTATTTAAAAAAGAAAGATTGTGTCTATTTCCCTTTAAAGAATAAATTAGATATTAGCTTTGAGAATTAAAGAACAAAACAAATAATTTATTCTTAGTTGGCCTAAAAAAACACTTTTTTTAAAACATAAGGGCTTTTACTAAGGAAGCAATAATTTTTAATAAACTATTAATTAGATAACTATATTTTTATACAGAACTCTTTTTAAAAAAAAAAATCTGAGGATCAACTGTAGTCATGTTTTAATATTTTACTATTAATATTAACCCTGCCAGACTTTATTCACAATAGTATCCTTAAACACACACACACACACACACACACACACAAATACCCTTGCCTTTCCTATGACTACATTTTGTTGATATTTTCAGTTTTCCTTCTTCAATAGCATTTTTATCCCCATTTGGATTATATGTACTTAATTATATTTATATTTTACTATACAAACAATATCTATTATGACTAAAACAGATTTATTCAACATCAATGTATGTGTATCATCTATTAAAATCATAACAGTATATACTGAGTTATTGGATACCCCAGGTTGTCTACCTTATCATTTCAGTTAGTCTATATTTGTTACTGCATCACAATTGTTTAATTCAAATGTTGCTGAAATGCTGGATCATATACAGAATGAGGTATCTAGAAAGAGAATAAGAGTTTTGTTCACTATTCTTTGTATCTCAGTGTCCCCAAAGAAAGAAGACATCCACAGTTGTTTTCTCCAAATTCTCTTCCACAGACTCTCTGATACTTACAGATGCCATTTTAAGATTTCTGCTTTTAAATTAATGTAATTAAAATATAATTGCCAGTAGTGAAGAAGAATTGTTATATCTGATAGAAACGGCATTTCAAAAGTTGGGAATGTATGAGATTCGTGAAATCAGAGAAGTTTCAACAGTGATAGAGTTACTGAGGCCAGCACAGGGATGGATCAGCCATCAGTAGGATGCCACTGTTGATTGGTGACCTACAGAGAGTGAGTGATATAGAACCCATGCAGAAGCTAGTTTCCTTGTCAGTTGAGCAGGAGAGAGAGTGGGTCACTTTCTAATATATGCAGTTTCCCTTACTGTTTTATTTTCCTGAATACAGAAGCTATGCTTTATCATGAGTTGTTAATGTTATGCAAAAGACTATGACTACTATGCATTTGTGTATGTTTGAAGTGTGTGTGTGAGTGTGTGTGAGTGGGTGAAGTAATGACATTAAGCTTTATCCCATCATTATCTACTACAACAGAATTCAGTAAAAATGTTTCTGCATTGAGCTACACATTAAATATTATCAGCTGGCATATGGTCTCTATTGCAACAACTCTACTTCTCTGTAATATCTTAAATCAGTCATTGACAATACGTGAACAGAGGAGTGTTATCCTGTTCAGTAGACATTTTAATGACAAATACAGAAAATGAATTTAACTGATTTTCATGTGTCATGAATTATTTTCACTGATTTGATATTTTGTCAGACATTAAAAATGTTTTAGTTCGTGGGTCAGATTTAAAGCCATGAGTTGTACTTTGTTGATCTTTGTATTAGAAGATTTATTTATGTCAAATTGAAATTCAGATTCATTTCTTCTCTGTCTTCAATGACAATTCCAGAACTTTTTCTCCAAAAAAATATTTGTTTTCTGTTTTGTGTATATTCATGTTTTCTTTTTCACATTCTTTTCTTTTCTTTACATATGTAGCACAGTCTAGTCCATGAAGGTGTGATTAAATTTCCATAATTAGCTGTATACTATATTATTCTAGTCTAGAGGTCATGATAAATGAATGGTTGGTGCTATTTTAAATACTGGAAAATGTAACATAAAACTCTAGACTTACAGCATCACTTTAAAATTTTGAGCATCTGGCTTTATCATGTAG
Source organism: Neotragus moschatus (assembly GCA_006410615.1). NCBI lineage: Eukaryota > Metazoa > Chordata > Mammalia > Artiodactyla > Bovidae > Neotragus > Neotragus moschatus. The sequence continues at coordinate 1,478,476 of SJYA01001036.1, read as the reverse complement.
CAACAGTTGGCTGGAACTGAGTAACAGCTGTCAATTTGGAAAGTGCATTTGATTTCATATTTATCACTGTCTCCTCTGCTAGCTATTTGGCATAAGAGAATTCTTAGATGGCTCCTGTGAATCTGGGTGGGACCTGTGAATATAATGGGACAGTAACTCTGATACTTGACACATGATTGTATGATTACATCATGTGATATAGAAATGTACTGTAGCCATTTGAAGACTTGCTGACTTGGAAGAAGCCTCAATGTTGTCAGAGAGGACCATGTAGTAAGGATCTCTGGTGGCCTCTAAATCCTTGGAGTAACCCTGATGCCAAATCTGTTCTCTGTACCCTGACAACAAATCAAATCTCTGAAACAGATATTTAGGGCAAATAGATGAGGGAAAAAATGGAAACAGTAACATTTTATTTTCTTGGGCTCCAAAATCACTGCACATAGTGACTGCAGCCATGAAATTAAAAGACACTTGCTCCTTGAAAGAAAATCTATGATAAAACTAAACAATGTATTAAAAAGCAGAGACATCACTTTGCTGACAAAGGTCTGTCTAGCCAAAACTATGGTTTTCCCAGTAATCATGTACAGATGTGGAAGCTGGACAATAAAGAAGGCTGAGAACTAAAAAATTTATGCTTTCAAACTGTGGTGCTGGAGAAGACTCTTGAGAGTCCCTTGGACAGCAAGGAGCTCAAACTAGTCAATCCTAAATTTAATCAACCATGAATATTCATAGAAAGGTCTAACGTTAAAGCTGAAACTCCAATACTTTGGCCAACTGATGCAAAGATCCAACTCATTGGAAAAGACCCTGATGCTCAGCAAGATTGAGGGTAGGATAAGAAGGGGGCAACAGACAATGAGACGGTTGGATAGCATCACTGACTCAATGCACACGAGTTTCAGCAAACTCTGGAAGATATTGAAGGACAGGGAAGCCTTGCGTGCTGCCGTTCATGGAGTCATAAAGATTTGGACACAACTTAGCAACTGAACAACAGCAACAAGAAAAGAATAGCTTTATTGCTTTACCAAGCAAAGGGGTCCCGGAGGGCAAATGCCCTTAAAGCTGTGTCCCAACCCAGGGAGGTCTGTGAAGAAGTTTATAGTCAAGGAGGTGGATTTGCTGATAAGAATTGGGGTGGATGCAGGGCCCTCATTCCTACAGTCCGGAGATCACCTGGCATCACATGATGATGGTTGAGCTATGACATTCTCTGGGATGAAGTGTGCTTCAAGACATAGTTAACATCTTGCATTTGATGGGTGTTTTGGTTCTGCAAAAGAGTTGAAAGATGGTATGTGTATCCGTTGAGGGGGAACAAGGACCCTGCCCTCAAGACTGTATTATTGTTTCTTGGCGGTGCCTCCCTCTTCTCTGGATCCCCTCCCTTCCCTGATTAGCAACTGTTTGAACGTGCTCTTTGGAACTCAGGAAAGGAAACGCAGAAATGTTTCTGAGTCCAGGAGCCCCACAAGATCCTGCTCAGTTTCAGTCTCAGCCAACAGCTAGCAAGAAAACAAGCACTCTTAGTCCTACAATCCCAAGAAACTTACCACCCTGAATAAATTCTGAAGAGGCTGCTAAGCCTCATACAAGATTACAATCCCATCTGTCACTTTGATTTCAACCTAGTGATACCCACGCAAAGGATTCAGTTACCCTCTGCCTGAAATTTCAAGAAAACGTTGAAATAAGAAATTTGTGTCATTTTAAGCTACTAAGTTTGTGGTTGGGCTTCTTAGATGGTTTAGTTGGTAAAGAATCCATCTGCAATGTAGCATACCCCAGTTTGATTCCTGGGTGGGGAAGATCTGCTGGAGAAGGGATACGCTATTCTTGGGCTTCCCTTGTGGCTCGGCTGGTAAAGAATCCACCTGCATTGCAGGAGATCTGGGTGAGGAAGATCCCCTGGAGAAGGGAAAGGCCACCCACTCCAGTATTCTGGCCGGGAGAATTGAACAGACTGTATAGTCCATGGAGTCACAAAGAGTAGGACATGACTGAGCAACTTTCATTTTCAAGCTTGTGGTCACTTGTTATGCAGGAATAGAAAACTAACCGACTATTTCTTTACAGAAGCACACTTTGTGGATAAAGATCCACTTAGCCTGAGAATGTCAAATAAGGTAAACTTAACCTATTTCAACTGCCTCAAGGTTCTCTACTTTATAAACCGTGGCAAACTACTTGGAATTATCTGAAGACTTTTTTAAAATTTCAAAATTGGTAGAATTTGAAATAGCCAAGTATTCTGTACTAAATAGCAGAAACTGTAAGTGAATCAAGAAGGCTATTGAATAACTACCTCCTCTGAGTAAAATTATTAAATTTTTCTAGACTCAGGTCTACCTAATATTCCTGTTAATTACTCTCAAAGTAGTGGAGATGAATATGATTGGAAAGAGGAAAAAGTGCTGCTTTCTTTTTTTCCCCAGTAAGTAATTTTGTGCCTATTTGCTTGCTATATAGTGATACCTTCTAGATCTCCCATTCACAGACTATACAGTTGTCACCCCTCTGATTTCCCAAGACTAGACCCTGCTCTCCCAGCTCACCATGTGTGAATCTGGCCCTGACTGAATCTCAGACTTCAGCTCTGGAAATGGTTCTTTTTGAATGAGGCTAACTAAGCCTGACTATTTTCATACAGAATAGCTACTTGCTAAGTCCCTTGGGACTTCAGTTCTATCACATTTTATCTCTTTATTCTTGGTTTCAAGCCAGTGTTTCTTCACAGAGGTACTAAAATGTTATAGAAAAAGCATGATCCATAGATGGTTTATTGTAGTCTTTATTCTGGATGATTATCCTTATAAATAAATATGTAAACATTTCCAATTTATAGGATATGCCATTTAGTTGAATTTTGTTAACTAACATACTACTTTAACCTCCTCTATTTTTTTTTAAAGGACACTGATTCAGTGGAATATCTGAGATATAAAAGTGAATTATATGAGTTATAGTTCAAGATCATATTAAAAAATCAAGAAAAATTTGCACACTTCAGTGCAAACTGACTAAACTAACTAGAAAATCTTTTAACTAATATTTTGTTTCTTGCCTATGATGTACAAGGTGGCTTTTTTTTTTTTAAGCATATAATGCTTGCTGAATACCCATCCCTGTCTCGAATGCTGTACAAATATGATCTCATTTAATCCCCATCCAGCCAATAAGGTCGATGCTATTATCATCTTCACCTCCAGTTTAAAGATGAAAAAACTAAGACATGAGGATATTCAGACACTAGTGCAAGCTCACAGATAGTTATCAGCAGAGGCAGAAGCTGAAGTCATGGAGTCTGGCTTTGGAGTCCATGCTCTATTTTATAATTTTTTTAAATTGAAGTACAGTTGCTGTACAATATTATATAAGTTACAGATGTATAATATACTGATTTACAATTTTAAAGGTTAAACTTATTTATAGTTATTGTAAAATATTGACTATATTCCCTGTGTTGTATAACATATCCCTATAGCTTATTTTATACATAAACTTTTGTACTTCTTAAACCCCTACAGGTATTTTGCCCCTCCTGCCTTCCCTTTCCCCACTGGTAACCACCATTTGGTCTCCCTGAGTCTGCTTTTTGTTATATTTATTAGTTTGTTATATTTTTTAGATTTCACATACAAGTGATAGCATATATTATTTGTCTTTCTCTAACATTATTCTTACATTTTTTTTAGCATAGTGACTTTCAAGTCCATACATGTTGCTGCACATGTCAAAAAAAATTTTTATGGCTGAGTAGTATTTCATTGTATATGTACATACATGTTTATATATAATTTATACATGCATATATATATATGATTTTATATATGTATATATAATTTATATGCCCACCTGCACTCACATGTGTTTGTATATGTTTATGTATATATCACATTTTATTCTTCATCCATTTATATGTTGATGGATACTTAGGTTGCTTCTATACCTTGGAAACTGTAAACAAAGCAAATATAAACACTGTATTCATATATTTATTTTTTCAAATTAATGTTTTTATTTTCTCAGATACATACCCAGCAATAGAATTGCTGGATCATAGGTAGTTCTTTTTTTTTTTTTTAATATAAATTTATTTATTTTAATTGGAGGTTAATAACTTTACAATATTGTATTGGTTTTGCCATACAAACATGAATCTCTGACAGGTGTACACGTGTCCCCCATCCTGAACCCCCCTCCTTCCTCCCTCCCCATACTATCCCTCTGGGTTATCCCAGTGCACCAGCCCCAAGCACCCAGTATCATGCAACAAATCTGAACTGGTGATTCATTTCATATATGATATTATATATGTTTCAATGCCATTCTCCCAAATCATCCCACCCTCTCCCTCTACCTCAGAGTCCAAAAGACTGTTCTATACATCTGTGTCTCTTTCATTGTCTCACATACAAGATTATTGTTACCATCTTTATAAATTCCATATATATGCTTTAATATACTGTATTGGTGTTTTTCTTTCTGGCTTACTTCACTCTGTATAATAGGCTCCAGTTTCATCCACCTCATTAGAACTGATTCAAATGTATTCTTTTTAATGGCTGAGTAATACTCCATTGTGTATATGTACCACTGCTTTCTTATCCATTCATCTGCTGATGGACATCTAGGTTGCTTCCATGTCCTGGCTATTATAAATAGTGCGGTGATAAATATTGGGGTACACGTGTCTCTTTCAATTCTGGTTTCCTCGGTGTGTATGCCCAGCAGTGGGATTGCTGTGTCATAAGGCAGTTCTATTTCCAGTGTTTTAAGGAATCTCCACACTGTTCTCCGTAGTAGCTGTACTAGTTTGCATTCCCACCAACAGTGTAAGAGGGTTCCCTTTTCTCTATACCCTCTCCAGCATTTTTTGCTTGTAGACTTTTGGATCACAGCCATTCTGACTGGCATGAAATGGTACCTTATTGTGGGTTTGATTTGCATTTTACTGATAATGAGTGATGTTGGGCATCTTTTCATGTATTTGTTAGCCATCCATATGTCTTCTTTGGAGAAATGTCTATTTAGCTTTTTGGTCCATTTTTTGATTGGGTCTTTTATTTTTCTGGAATTGATCTACAGGAGTGGCTTATATATTTTTGAGATTAGTTGTTTGTCAGTTGGTTCATTTGATATTATTTTCTCCCATTCTGAAGGCTATCTTTTCATCTTGGTTATAGTTTCCTTTGTTGTGCAGAAGCTTTTAATTTTAATTAGGTTCCATTTATTTATTTTTCCTTTTATTTCCAATATTCTTGGAGGTGGGTCATAGAGGATCCTGCTGTGATGTATGTCTGAGAGTGTTTTGCCTATGTTCTCCTCTAGGAGTTGTATAGTTTCTGGTCTTGCATTTAGATCTTGAATCCATTTTGAGTTTATTTTTGTGCATGGTGTTAGAAAGTATTCTAGTTTCATTCTTTTACAAGTGGTTGACCAGTTTTCCTAGCACCACTTGTTAAAGAAATTGTCTTTAATCCATTGTATATTCTTGCATTATTTGTCAAAGATATGGTGTCCATAGGTGTGTGGAGTTATCTCTGGGCTTTCTATTTTGTTCCACTGATCTATATTTCTTTTGTTTTGCCAGTACCATGCTGTCTTGATGACTGTGGCTTTGTAGTAGAGCCTGAAGTCAGACCAGTTCATTCTTCCAGTTCCATTCTTCTTTCTCAAGATTGCTTTGGCTATTTGAGGTTTTTTTGTATTTCCATACAAATTGTGAANTTGTTCCACTGATCTATATTTCTTTTGTTTTGCCAGTACCATGCTGTCTTGATGACTGTGGCTTTGTAGTAGAGCCTGAAGTCAGACCAGTTCATTCTTCCAGTTCCATTCTTCTTTCTCAAGATTGCTTTGGCTATTTGAGGTTTTTTTGTATTTCCATACAAATTGTGAAATTATTGGTTCTAGCTCTGTGAAAAATACTGTTGGTTGCTTGAAAAGGATTGCATTTAATCTATAGATTGCTTTGGGTAGTACACTCATTTTCACTATATTGATTCTTCTGATCCATGAATATGGTATATTTCTCCATCTATCAATGTCCTCTTTTATTTCTTTCACCAGTGTTTTATAGTTTTCTATATATAAAGACTTTGATGCTGGGAAGGATTGGGGGCAGGAGAAGAAGGGGATGACAGAGGATGAGATGGCTGGATGGCATCACTGACTCGATGGACATGAGTGTGAGTGAACTCCGGGAGTTGGTGACGGACAGGGAGGCCTGGTGTGCTGCAGTTCATGGGGTCGCAAAGAGTCGGACATGACTGAGTGGCTGAACTGAACTGAACTGAACTGATATATAAGTCTTTAGTTTCT
>SJYA01001036.1:1420381-1471839 GCA_006410615.1 Neotragus moschatus | reverse complement strand
CTCACAGAATGAGTTTGGAAGTTTATCTTCCTCTGTAATTTTCTAGAAGAGTTTGAGTAGGATAGGTGTTAGCTCTTCTGGAAATTTTTGGTAGAATTCAGCTGTGAAGCCATCTGGACCTGGGCGTTTGTTTGCTGGAAGATTTCTGATTACAGTTTCAATTTCCATGCTTGTGATGGGTCTGTTCAGATTTTCTATTTCTTCCTGGTTCATTTTGGGAAATTTGTACTTTTCTAAGAATTTGTCCATTTCTTCCATGTTGTCCATTTTATTGGCATATAATTGCTGATAGTAGTCTCTTATCATCCTTTGTATTTCTGTGTTGTCTGTTGTGATCTCTCCATTTTCATTTCTAATTTTATTGATTTGATTTTTCTCCCTTTGTTTCTTGAGGAGGCTGGCTAATGGTTTGTCAGTTTTATTTATCCTTTCAAAGAACCAGCTTTTGGCTTTGTTGATTTTTGCTATGGTCTCTTTTGTTTCTTTTGCATTTATTTCTGCCCTAATTTTTAAAACTTCTTTCTTTCTACTAACCCTGTGGTTCTTCATTTCTTCCTTTACTAGTTGCTTTAGGTGTAGAGCTAGGTTATTTATTTGACTTTTTTCTTGTTTCTCGAGGTATGCCTGTATAGATATGAACTTTCCCCTTAGCCTGCTTTTAAAGTGTCCCACAGGTTTTGGGTTATTGTATTTTCATTTTCATTTGTTTCTATGCATGTTTTGATTTCATCTTTTGTTTTTTATTTCTGTGATTTGTTGGTTATTTAGCAGCATGTTGTTAAGCCTCCATATANTTTGACTTTTTTCTTGTTTCTCGAGGTATGCCTGTATAGATATGAACTTTCCCCTTAGCCTGCTTTTAAAGTGTCCCACAGGTTTTGGGTTATTGTATTTTCATTTTCATTTGTTTCTATGCATGTTTTGATTTCATCTTTTGTTTTTTATTTCTGTGATTTGTTGGTTATTTAGCAGCATGTTGTTAAGCCTCCATATATTTGAATTTTTAATAGTTTTTCTCCTGTAATTGAGATCTAATCTTACTGCATTGTGGTCAGAAAAGATGCTTGGAATGATTTCAATTTTTTTGAAATTACCAAGGCTAGATTTATGGCCCAAGATGTGATCTATCCTAGAGAAGGTTTCATGGTAGTTCTGTTTTTAATTTTTTAAGGAAACTTCATACTGTTTCCACAGTGGCTGCACCAGTTTGCATTTGAACCTACAGTGTACCAGGGTTCCCTTTTCTGTACATCTTCACCAATGTTTATTATTTGTGTTCTTTCTGAAGGTAACCATCCTGGCAAGTGTGAGGTGATATCTCATTGTGGTTTTGATTTGTATTTCCCTGATGATTAGCGATATTGAACATCTTTTTAAAAAGACAGAAATGTCAACCCAGTGCTTCTCATGACATCTGAGTTATTGCTATAATTATCTTCATTGTACACATGAAGAAACTAGAGCACAAACAGGTTAGAAAACTTGCTAAGGGGACAAAAATAGAAATTAACTGAGTCAAAATTCAAACTCAGGCCATATAGTACCAAAGTCCATTCTTTATACCACTATAATATCCTTCTTCTAGCTATTTTTCTTCATGTTCAATTCTCAGCATTGATAAACAATAATACTTTCACAACAATAGCATTCAAAAATGAATAATGTGCTCATACAAAGTAACAAAGTATATGTAAAGAAAGTCATTTTAAAAACAGTTTAAATACTATAGTTTTCTCATATAGCCTCACCTGAGAGGATGATGAGAAGGTCCTAATATATTATTTTTGCATAAAATATCTAAATGTCTTTTATTACTATTGAACACTCATCTAAAAGCATGCTTATTTTATTTCTTGATAATACAGAGGAAGAGGGTATATTTCTATATGTATTGAATTCATCTAGAGCAATTTATGTAAAATAAAAATCAATTTAAATCAAATCTTTTACTTATAAAGAAAATTAGCAAAACAAACCTAGAAGAAATTTTCATAAAACTTCCATTAATTTTGAAAATATAAGCCAATCTAATATATCACTGAAGTGTTATCAAGTAAATTTAAGCTTTAGGACTTATGTTTTCTGTTTTTTTCTACCTATCTCCCTGTCCCCATAAATAGTAAAAGATAATGCCATTTCATATTTATAAAATGTATGGAAAAAAGTGATCTAGTATACAGTCTCAGATAAAAGTGGAATAACTGAAGCACTCTAAGTATTTCTCCAAAATAATTAAGCTGCTTATTAAAGGGGTAATAGATTGAAAATACTATATATTAACATGTATACACACAAATACACAGATATACATATATATTGATATATATGCATATATATTTATAAATACTTGAACAAAAAAGATATACTATGTGATATAGTAACTTCCATGGTGGCTCAGATTGTAAAGAATCTACCTGCAATGCAGAACTCTTGGGTTCAAGCCCTGGGTTGGGAAGTTTCCTTGGAGAAGGGCATGACAACCCACTCCATTATTCTTTCCTGAAGAATTCCATGGACACAGAAGCCTGGCAGGCTACAGTCCATGGACTCGCAGAGTCAGATATGACTGAGCAACTAAGAAGTAACAAGCAAGTATGTGGTACAGTAGTTAATAGCATAAATTCTGAAGTCAGAATGCCTGCCTGCATCTTAACCTACCTTTTTCCATTTTTAGCTATGTGAACTTTTACAAGTAACTTACTTACTCTGTATTCAGTGTCCCAATATATAAAATGAGGGTAATAATAAGATGATATAATAAATTGTGATATTTTACAAGGTAAATATGTTCACATACATAAAGCACAAATTTATTGAGAATATGCTAGGGCATATGTTCTATACACTCATTAAGAATATGTTTCTGTGTAACTGAGAAAAAACACATGCATATGAATATAAATCTTTGTATTCTGTGTGTAGGTATGGATGAATTCATATGCATGCAGTGGAGACTTGGGTACAACAGAAAACAACTTGATTTATACCTCCAACTTCCTATTCAAACTACTTTGAAGGTCCATTCTTCTTTGACCTTAGGTAAAATTTAAGGTATATTCTTTGACTTGTCTTACAGACCTCAGGTACTAAAAAAATGTTCACAAGCCTTCAAGTTCAAACAGACTCATTTTCATGAATTGTCCAGAACATTGGAAGTTCAGAATTGCAAACTTAAAGTTAGAACCACTCTCATTTCGTAGCTCTTGACCGCTTTGGTTTGGAGGAGCCTGTGAGGGGAAGAGTTCAGAATAATCTTTCTTTCCCTTGCCATACTTGTTTCCCACTCAGGAGACAGCCTCTGACTGATTAGGACTCAGTGGTGAAGTGAGATAACCAGTGATCAGAGGCAGCATGCAGAGGTAGTGTAAAGAGCAGTGATGGTAGACAGCCGGCTGCATTCTGCTGGGAGCACTTCCATGCTGTCTTGGAAAACACCTCTCTGCTCACTCCAGAGCTCTCATAAGTGATGAGAGTTACACGTACCTCCTAGTGTGTCACTCAGAATCTTCTTCTATATTTCAGTCTTTTGCCTTTCAGGTAACTTTTATGACACATTGGTTAAATGATCCAGGTTCAATCCACCAGTGAGAAGCATGCAACTTTAATACCTGATCATTATGAGCTGAGTTATTTTTGAATCAGTGTCTTCTGTCCCAAGACATTCAAGCCAGTGTTTTACTCTTTGGAATGAAGAGTGTGGACCATACACCAAATACTGTGTTCTCCAAGTTCCAATGGATATATATAAGCTCTCTGTATTGTCCCCACCAGGCTTGCCATAAGAAGAAAGTTCTCCAGTACCTTCTCTGCAGTGGCTTAGTAAGACCTATAGTTCCCCAAAGACTCTCTTAAATTAAACTTCCAACCTTTTTCATAATTGCTTAAGAGTCTATACTGGACTGGATTTAGGGGAGTGCAGTTAGCTCTGGGTCTCACACTGTATATATGCAAATATTATTTAGATGATGCATCTGTCTTTTTGGAAACGAGATGACTTGTCATCTATGCTTTTGTTGTTGCATTTTGTGTGTCACTGCACATCAGCCAGGATATATTCCATTTTAATGCCCTATTATATAGTCCTGTATTTACATACACTGACACTTGCATATATGTAAAAGAGAAATAGTGAAGCATCAGTTATCTGAAAAATATAATTTGCATAATGAGAAAAGAAGGGGTTCATAAAAATGCATAGAAAATTGGGTTATTTTAGTGTATTTTTTTCATTATAAAAGCAATCTTATTTAGATTAAAAGTGAAAAAGTGAGTGCCAAATGAATTGTGAAGATACAACTAATATCCCCTAGATCAGTCCAAAAATATCAAAAAGAAGGCAGATAGCTGTCAAATATGGGTGTTTGCATATAATTGAAAATACCTGTGATTAGGAAGTAAGACAGACACTTTCAATAAAATTTCAAAACCAGTAATGTGTATTGTAATTTATTATTCTATTTTTTCTGTATTTCTCCCACCTTCTCTCCCATCTGTCTACCTATTCACTTATCTATCCATCATCTCATCTATCACCTGCTAGAAACCATTGAGAAAAATAGATAGGACCCACCCACAGGGATAAAATCCCCATTTTATAGCACTATTTATAGTCTTCCAGAGTTTTATAGATGTTACCTCATTAATTTTCACAATATCCTGTGAGGTATGTAGTCAGAAATTATTTCTTATTTTATGGATGGATAAAGTAAGGTATTGTAAACTTACCAAAGAGACTTATGTAAGAATAAATTACAGAAAACCAAATGAGATATGCTTTTTTAAAATACAGCTTAATAGCTATCTAATTCTATTCCAGAAGTTAATTTTTTCTATTAGAACCTATTCAGATGTTCCTGAAAGGTTGATAAAATTAGAGTGATTCTCCCAATATTCTTGGAACACACTAATAAATGGGGCATCCCATCAAATACAATTAATGTTAATAAAAATAACACTTGGTAATGTAGATTGAGAAATTATACTGTAGATTGAGAAATTATTGAGAAATTATATTGAGAAATGCAGAAACATCTTGCATTATCAATTTTAGACTCACAACAGTCCCACAGTTCTGGTTCCCTATTGCAGCATATCAAACCATCTCCAAATTTTGCAACTTGAAGATGACATTTATGATTTTATACAACTTCTGAGTTCAGAAAACCAGGAGGGGCTTAGGTGACTGGTTCTACCTCCAAGTATTTTAGGAGATTACAGTAGAACTTTTGACTGGGGCAGTTCTGGGCTATGCCCAGTGAGTCTGTGGTGGCAGTGGATGCTTGGCAACCTCTGAACTGCCTTCTGGGTCATCCTCTCCTTTGACTGACAGATAACACATATTTATAGCTAGATAGCTCTATTGGCTATGATTGGAGAAGAAAATGGCAACCCATTCCAGTGTTCTTTCCTGGAGAATCCCCGGGACGGGGGACCCTCATGGGCTTCCGTCTATGGGATCGCACAGAGTCGGACACGGTTGAAGCTACTTAGCAATAGCAATTCTATTGGCATATTCTATAGAATCCTAGAAATCTAACAAATTACTTTTATTTTATCATATTTCTAGGAAAAAATTTTATTTCTGTCTCCTTCAGTCCAAGCAGGCAACAGTTTTTGTTGGTATAACCCCGTCTCTATTCTTGGGTTCTGTTAAGATGGATGATTGGATCCATGAATCGGGTGCCTATAATCTCTTTAGCGAACCTTCTTTGGCCTTGCCCTCAGTGTTCTCTTGAGAATATGCTCTCTCATTTTTCACAATATGCTTAATCTGATAATTTTCCAAATCTTCAAGTTTTGTTTTTTTGCTTAACAATTTCTCCTTCAATTTATCTCATAAGCAACCAAGAGAAAGCAGACAAAGGCAATTTAGTCTTTTTCTGATATTAATCTCAAAACTTTCCCAATCGCTATCCCAAAACTGAGTTTCAAAGCCACTTTCACTGTTTAGATACTTGTTACAGAAGCATGCTACTTCTTGGTATCAAAATTGGTATTCGTTTTCTAGGTTTGCCAAAACAAATTACTACAGTGGCTTAAACAAAATAAATTATTTTTCTCACAGTTCCAAAGGCTAGAAGCACAAGATAAGTTGTCAAGGGTTGATTTTTTCTAAGGCTTCTCTCCTTGGTTTGTAGATGCTCACCTCTCTGTGTCTTTTGTGCTGTGTCCTAATCTCTTCTTACAAGGACACCAGTCCTATGAGATTACAACCCACTTATATGACCCTATTTACCTTTGTAAATGTGGTTATCTCCAAATACACTCAAGCTCTGAGGTACTGGCGATTATCACTCCAACATAGGAGATGAGAGGACACAGTGCAGTCCATAGCATCTCATAACTATAGCATAGTGTTTGTAAACTAACATTACATGATAAAGATGCTCTTTCCTACAATTTCAAATAAGATTTAGCTCACTTACTTACAAGAGTGTAACCCATAGCCTTATGAAAAAACATGAGGCTTCTGATAATTTATTTAACACATATTCAATTCAGTTCAGTTCAGTCACTCAGTCGTGTCCGACTCTTTGTGACCCCATGAATTGCAGCACGCCAGGCATCCTTGTCCATCACCAACTCCCGGTTCACTCAGACTCATGCCCATCGAGTCAGTGATGCCATCCAGCCATCTCATCCTCTGTCGTCCCCTTCTCCTCCTGCCCCCAATCCTTCCCAGCATCAGAGTCTTTTCCAATGAGTCAACTCTTCGCATGAGGCAGGCAAAGTACTGGAGGTTCAGCTTTAGCTTCATTCCTTCCAAAGAACACCCAGGGCTGACCTCCTTTAGAATGGACTGGTTGGATCTCCTTGCAGTCCAAGGGACTCTATTTGATACAAAACCATTCATATATTTTGAGTTTTCCTTACAACAGTACCTCACTTTTAGGTACCAATATACGTATTAAGTATCCATTTTAGCACAATAATTTGTCTCAGTACTGATCAGCTTAAAAACAACAAAAAATTAATTATCTCACACAATCTCTTAAGGTCATAAATCTTAAAGAATTTTGACTGAGTGTTTCTGACTCAGGGTATCTCACAAGTTGTAGTCAAACTATTGACAGAGATTATTTCCAGATTTGACTTTGACTGGTGATTCCACCAAACTCTCAGATGGCTGTTGCCAGGTCAATTTAGGGGGAAACTCATCAATGATATATTATAAATATTTTAATAAATATAGTTGTAGATAATATTTACTGAACACAATATCAAGTGCTTATATTTATACTCATAACAATGCTGCTATGTTATATTATGGCTTGCCCACTGTGCATGCTAACACAAGCAGTGGTAAAAATTGAGACTTTAAAGCAAATGGTTTTAATTTTGGAAAACTTAAAAATTACTTTAATTATTTCCCTATTCAAAGTATAATAGCTTGGTGATTCTTACTGGGCTTCCCTGGTAGCTCAGATGGTAAAGAATTTGCCTGTAGTGCAGAAGATCCAGTTTCAATCCCTGAGTCAGGAAGATCCCCTGGAGAAGGGAATGGCTACCCCTCCCATATTCTTGCCTGGAGAATTCCATGGACAGAGGAGTATGGCAGGCCACAGCCCATGGGATCACAGACAGACATGTCTGAGCAACTAACATTTTAATGTTTGTTTTAGGGAGAAAATGCAAAGTGAAAAGAAAGAAAAAGCAGTCCTATGGAAGTTAAGAATATATGCAATAAAATCACTTTTTACTTAACATAACATTTTTGTTAGAAGAATAAGAGATGATTGTGAAAAAATATATATACATAGAAAATATAAGGTAATAACATTTTCTACATCTTATACATCTGGACTTGTCAAAATTAATGAATCAATATTAATATACTATTTTTAATTAAAGTCAATATTTCTTCAGTTTTCACAAAATCTCTTCCAGTATACCACATTACATATAGTCATCTGGTTTCCTAAGGCTCTTCTTGGTCGTTGTGACTTTTCTCAGAATTTTTTTTTTCCCTTGTCAATTTTGAGCATTACCGGTTAGAAGTTTTAACACTTCATAGTGTCTTCAAATTAGAATTTGTCTGACATTTTTCTCATGATTCAATTTGGATAATATATTTTGGAAAAAATACGGAGTGGAAATACTATTCCGCACCTCATCATAGCATAAGAAAGTGAAAGTTTTAGTCAGCCAGTCTTAACCGACTCTGTGATCCCATGGACTGCAGCCCGTCAGTCTCCTCTGTCCATGGGATTTTACTGGAAAGAATATTGAAATGGATTGCCATCCCCTTCTCCAGGGAATCTTCCATACCCAGGGATCAAACCTGGACTTACAACATTGCAGGCAGATTCTTTACCTTCTGAGCCACCGTGTAAGCCATAGCAAAGGCATATGCTATTAATACGACTCATCCCTGTTGGTGTTAACCTAATGACCTGACTTGGGAAACTTGTTTCTCCACCATAAACTACTCTTTTTTTTTTTTTTCCCCCTGCATGATCCTACTGTTATCTGTGGAAGAAAATCTCTAGCACAGTCCACACTGACTGGGAAATTGTGCTCCACCTCCTTAATGGCAGAGTATTTACAGAAATTGTTTGGAATTTGTCTGCATGGGAGAGACCTGTGTATTTACGTATTCTGATGTTTTGACATCTGGGGGCCCTGCTGTCCCTGGAGAGGCTGTTTCTCTTGGGGTCAGCAAATTCCTTCTTATAGTAAATAGCTTACCCCTAAGTGTGCCTTCAAATGCATACCAACCAATCCAGACACCATACCCCCAACCACTTCCTTTTTGGGACCCGTACATGCCAGACCAGTCTCCACCCCCTAATCACCCCTGACAACAAAGGACAGCCTTGTGCCACAGAATCCCCTGAAATGATCAAAATAATCTGCTAACACTGTTCCTCCTCCTCCTTCCTGCAGAAACCACAATGAAGGCTCTTGACCACAATTTCCCCAATACATCTATTTCCTGGCCAGTTCTATTGCTTTATGTGCTTGACATGAGCCTTTGCCTTGTTATCTGTGTCTGTGTGAACCTGTTTATAATATTTATGTCTTCTTGATAATTTGACCCTTTAATCAATTGATCAGTTAACCTTCTTTTCTAAAAATTTTGACATGAAGTTTGTTCGGGTTTTTTTGTTTGTTTGTTTTTCTGATATTACAGTAGTCACCTCACCTTTTTTGGTTACTACAGGGATAAAATATCTTTCTTTCTTTCTTTTGTTTTCACCTTATTTGTGTCTCTGAGTCTAAATTGACTCTTTGGACAGAAATAGAGTTAAAGAAAGAAGATAGATCATATATTTTATCCATTCGAACAGACTATCTTTTAATTGAGTTTAATTCATTTATAATTAAAATGATTACTGGTAAGAAAAGATTTACTGTTACCATTTTGCTATTTTCTATATGCCATATAATTTTTTGTTCTTCAGTTTCTCCCATAATCCTTTCTCCTGTGGCTTATTGTAGTTTTCCTAGTGCATTTTTTGGATTACCTCCAAATTTCCTTTTATATATATATTGTTTTTGGTTATTTTCTTAATTATTATCCTGGAGATTATAGTTAATATCCTAAATTTCTAAGAACCCAGTTTGAGTTGATAACAAAATAGCTTCAATAGCATGCAAAGTTGCTCCTCCTCAGGTCCATCCTGAACTTTTGATAAGACAATATCACCAGAACTTTTCTTAATTTTTTGAAGCATAGCTTAACTGTTCTTGAATATATTTATAATGGTTGCTTTGATGTTTTTGTCTGTTAAGCCCAAAATCTTGGTCCTCTCTCAGGCAGCTTTGGCTTCCTTTTTTTTTTTTTCCTGTGTGTGGGCCATCTGTGCATGTATGCTGTCGCTTTAGCTGTGTCCAATTCTTTATGACCCTATGGACTGTAGCCCACCAGTATCTTCTGTCCATGGGATTTCCCAGACAAGAATACTGGAGAGGGTGCCAGGGCCTCCTTCAGGGGATCTTCCCAATGCAGGGAATCTGAGTCTCTTGTGGTTCCTGTATTGCCTGTGGATTTTTTACTCCTGAGCCACAGGGGAAGCCCATGGACCATACTGTCTTGCTTCTTTGCATGTTTTATACATTATTTTTTGTTTTTGATTAGTGAACATGTTAGAGAACACAATTTAACAAATCTGGATAGTGGTTTATCTCCCTCCTGGCCAGAATTGTTTTAGTTGTGGTCAGTTTATTTGATAGTGGTTTGGCTCAACTATCCTAGTGAAGCTATTCCCCTGCACTGAGAAGCCTCTGATTCTGCTATCTGAAGGCACAACCTTAGGAACTATGCTCAGAGTTATTCTGGGATGCCAACAGTTTTGGAAGGCTCTCCTTGGCTATCTCTTTCCCTCATCTCTCTGTTAATTGTGTGCCTAATTTGCTTTTCACCCAGCTGTTAGGATCCACTAATTGCATGCTGATTGCTGTATTGTTTTCAACAAGGCTTTATAGCCTAAACCACTCTAGAGTCTAATCCAATTAAATTGGAACAGGGTGTAGTTTTTGCGGGTGGTCCTCCTGAAGTATCTTCTTAGCTTTCTCTGTTTCCTCTTCTCACTGGTGGAAATGGACTGTTTTATCTTGTTGCTTTTAAAGGAACTATTGTTTTAAAGAGCACCTTTACACTTGAACTTCCCTACAATTTTTTTTTTTTTTTTTTTAAATAGGTTGTTTCTGAAGTTCTAGAGTTTGGATCTCTTTGTTCTCATAGATAGTCTCATCTCCAGGAAAAAAAAAAAAAAAAAAACACAACTCTAAGCTACTTAACAGGTGATTTGGTGAAATGATTGCCTCTGGTTGATACCCTCTCCAATTTTCTTGCCTGGAAAATCCCATGGACAGAGGATACTGGTGGGCTACAGTCCATAGGGTCATAAAGAATTGGACACAGCTAAAGCCATTTAGCATGCATGCACAGATGGCCCACACACGTGGGGGGGGGGGGGAAGGAAGCTGAAGCTGTCTGAGAGAGGACCAAGATGTTGGGTTTAACAAAGACATCAAAGCAACCATTATAAATATATTCAAGAACAGTTAAGCTATGCTTCAAAAATTAAGAAAAATTCTGGTAACATTGTCTGATCAAAAGTTAAGGATGGACCTGAAGAGGAGCAGCTCTGTATGCTTCTCAGCTTGCCCCTATTTTGATAGAAACTCTGTGTCATTAGCAAGCTGATGTGAGGGAGTTTGGAGCTTCAGAATTTTTTAGCCTGTCAAACCGGGTGTATATGTACCACAGATGTATGGGACGGGGTGGAGAGGAGAGTACCCAGAATTCCCTCACTCTCACCAGCAATTTAGCCTCAACTTTAAACTGGAAAGAATTACAAATGCTTACATCCTTCCTCTCCTTCACAGGAGATAGTGTATCTCTGACTGGAGTGGAGGAGAGAGCCCAATCTTCTCAGTCACACCCACCCAGAACAAACCTTTCTTTATGCTCAGCTGTGAGTGTGGTGGCGAAAGGCAGAAAGCTGGTCATGGCTAGATCACATAGACTCTAACTGTTCTTATTAAGTTTTAGTAGATTTTCTTGAGTAAATGCTATTTGCTCTATACTCTCAGTACAGTTTCTATGACTTTAATATAAATTCTTCATCAGTTACACTAGTTTCACCAGCAGTGGGTCCATGGAGCCCTTCACACTCCCATCCCAGATATAAAAGGAAAACTTCTTCCTTCTTTGAAGATGTTTTCTTCCATGTGAAACAAGATGCTTTTTAGCATAGTGTCCTCCCAGGGGAGGCAGTGTGAATGGGATTGGAATGTGCTTCGCCTCTTTTTTCACTTGAGAGGAACCTACCTATGGAAAGTACCTATTTTACTTCTGCACCTGAATGCCATAAATTTGGAAAGGGCCATCTCTGCTCAACTGAATTAGCTGCAAAACTTCAAGATTCTTAAAATGAAATTATTGTTTTACAAAATTGAAGAAATGGAAAAAGTAACATTTTAGGATAGAAAAATAATACTGATTGAAGTTTCTGACTTCACTAGAGTGGGTGGATTTTCATTTGTAATGCACTAATAGGATGCTACAAAACATAGATCTTTAACTTGCTAAATTTTTTGTTTGTTGCATTTTGTGCTTTACAAATAAATTGTGTAGCTTCTTGACTTTAGGTAACAGTAGAAGACACCGTGTGCTTCCCTGGTGGCTCAGTGGTAAAGAATCCGCCTACACAATAAGGGAGCCACAGTAAATATGGATTTGATTCCTGAGTTGGGAAGATCCCCTGGAAAAGGAAATGGCAACCAACTCCAATATTCTTGCCTGGAGAATGGGCAGAGGAGCGAGGTGAGCTACAGCTCACAGAGTCAGAGTCGCAAAGAGTTGGACACAACTGAAGCAACAGCACAGCACAGATGGGTGCCATGGGCCACACATGGGTTAAGCACAAACTCCAAGGAAGTGTCAGGGTGTCTTTTGAATGTTGAGTTTCAAGCTTAACCTTGAATTGGGTATGTGCAACTGAATTCTACAAGCACTACAGAAGTGATGTTCTAGGCTCCAGAGTTCTGGCAGCAAACATAGATTGGCATTACAAAGCAGAAAAAGTTATTCATAGATTTTTGATATCCAGGAATGAGTGCTGTTGTTTAGTTTCTCAGTCGTATCCAACTCTTTGTGAACTCATGGACTGTAACTCACCAGGCTCCTCTGTCCATGGTTTTTTCAGGCAAGAATACTGGAGTGAGTATGTATTTCCTTCTCCAGGGGATCTCCCTGACCCAGGGATTGAACCAATGTCTCCTGAATTGCAGGAAGATTCTTTATTGCTGAGCCACCACAGAAATCCCCCAAAAAGGAATAGTAGAGATTTAAATATCATCTGATGCCCCAGGCTAAGACCAATCTCCAATTTTAAGTCTCTGACCTAGCAAAAGTGCCGCAAAAGCTCCTGTCTGAGAGGAGAGAATAGGAAGAGATGATATCCCCCTTCTAGCTCTGATAATGCATCATGCCAAATCATGTTCTTCCTGAGGGTTTTCTCCTATTTGAATCAAAATTCAGTGGTCATGAATTCTGGATAACCCACCTAAGGTCCATGGTTTCTCAGTATGAAATAAATTATGAATATTTTGTTTCTTTCTTCCTTTCTCAGATAATGCTGCATTTCTGTAGAGTCTTCATCAGCACTGAATGCTGAGATGTGGTATAGAATTTTTGCTGAGAAAAACTGAAAGTCTGGGGACTGACCTGTTTATATCTTACTATGACAATGGCTTACCTTTAGAATAGTTAAGCTAGATTTTGCACTCTGGTTATTTTGTCAACAATTTATCCTAGAGCTCTGACCAAAGTATATGTACTGACCAAATTTAGCACAGGTCTTAGGTCTAAAAAAATATATAGTAGGCCTAATGTTTAAAAAAATTTCCTTGGATGCTCAAAAACATATTAGGTAATTACTAATGCTAAAGATTTTATAGAAAAATGTCTCACTAAAAAATTAAATTAAAAATGCATATTTCTTGTTCTATAAGACTATTCTGGATAATTGCTCAATGGATTGGTATTGCAAAGCAGTATAGGGGTAAGATTAAATTTTTAACATTCTGTATTTTGAAATATACTGTGTTGTTGTGAAATAAAGCAAACTTACAGAATTAAAAAAAAACTGTATAGGAAGAAAAAGGTAAAAATTAAACTGCAAAAAAGTATATATTCCTTGTTCTAAATAAAAAAAAAAGAATTACAGTCAGATTTAAATCATTCACTTGTAGGTTAATAAGATTCTCTGTGAAAATCATAGATATTTTTCAAAAAGAAAAATTTACTATTATTTGAATAAAAGTAATAGTGACAAAATGTGGTCCACTGGAGAAGGGAATAGCAAACCACTTCAGGATTCTTGCCTTGAGAACCCTATGAATAGCATGAAAAGGCAAAAGGATAAGACACTGAAAGATGAATTGCTCAGGTCAGTAGCTGCCCATTATGTTCCTGGAAATCAATGGAGAAATAACTCCAGAAAGAATGAAGAGAAGAGGCCAAAGCAAAAACAACACCCAGTTGTGGATGTGACTGGAGATAGTGTCAAGGTCCGATGCTGTAAGACCAATATTGCATAGGAACCTAGAATTTTAGGTCCATGAATCAAGGCAAATTGGAAGTGGTCAAATAAGAGATGGCAAGAGTGAATGTCGACATTTTAGGAATCAGTGAACTACAATGTACTGGAATGGATGAAGTTAACTCAGATGACCATTATATTTACTACTCTGTGCAAGAATCCCTTAGAAGAAATGGAGTAGCCATCATAAGCAACAAAAGAGTCTGAAATGTAGTATTTGGATGCAATCTCAAAAAGGACAAAATGATATCTGTTCATTTCCAAGGTGAACCATTCAATTTCAAGGTAATTCAAGTCTATGCCCTGGCCAGTAATGCTGAAGAAACTGAAGTTGAAAGGTTCTATGAAGACCTATAAGAGCTTTTAGAACTAACACCCAAAAAAGATGTCCTTTTCATTATAGGGGACTGGAATATAAAAGCAAGAAGTCAAGAAACACCTGGAATAACAGACAAATTTGACCATGGAGTACAGAATGAAGCAGGGAAAAGGCTAATAGAGTTTTGCCAAGGGAACACATTGGTCATAGTAAACACCCTCTTCCAACAACACGAGAGAAGACTATACACATGGACATCACCAGATGGCCAACACTGAAATCAGATTGATTATATTCTTTGTAGCCAAAGATGGAGAAGCTCTATACAGTCAGCAAAAACAGGACCAGGAGCTGACTGTGGCTCAGATCGTGAACTCCTTATTACCAAATTCAGACTCGAAGAAAGTAGAGAAAACCGCTAGACCATTCAGGTATGACAGAAATCAAATCCTTTATGATTATACAGTGAAAGTGAAAGATTTAAGGGACTAGATCTGATAGAGTGCCTGATGAACTATGGGTGGAGGTTCATGACACAGTACAGGAGACAGGAATCAAGACCATCTCCAAGAAAAAGAAATGCAAAAAAGCAAAATAGCGGTTTGAAGAGAACTTACAAATAGATGTGAAAAGAAGAGAAGCAAAAAGCAAAGGAGAAAAAGAAAGATATACCCATTTGAATGCAGAGTTCCAAAGAATAGCAAGGAGAGGTAAGAAAGACTTCCTCAGTAATCAGTGCAAAGAAATAAAGGAAAAAAATAGAATGTGAAAGACTAGAGATCTCTTCAAGAAATTTAGAGATACCAAGGGAACATTTCATGCAAAGATGAGCACAAGAAAGGACAGATGGTAGGGACCTAACAGAAGCAGAAGATATTAAGAAAAGGAGGCAAGAATACACAGAAGGTGAAGGTGAAGTCGCTCAGTCGTGTCCAACTCTCTGGGATCCCGTGGACTGTACCCTATCAGGTTTCTCCGTCCATGGGATTCTCCAGGCAAGAATACTAGAGTGGTTTACCATTTCCTTCTCCAGGGGATCTTCCCGACCCAGGAATTGAACCCAGGTCTCCCGCATTGGATGAAGATGCTTTAAACTCTGAGCTACCAGGGAGGCCCAGGAAACTCCAATACTTTGGCCACCTTATGTGAAGAGCTGACTTATTTGAATACACAGAAGAACCATACAAAAAAGATCTTCATGATCCAAATAATCATGATGGTGTGAAAATTCTCACTCACCTAGAGTCAGACATCCAGGAATGTGAAGTCAAGTGGGCCTTAGGAAGCATCGTGAAGAACAAAGCTAGTGGAGGTGATGGAGTTCCAGTTGAGCTATTTCAAATCTTAAAAGATGATGCTGTGAATGTACTGCACTCAATATTCCAGCAAATTTGGAAAACTCAGTAGTGGCCACAGGACTGGAAAAGATCAGTTTTCATTTCAATCCCAAAGAAAGACAATGCTAAAGAATTTTCAAATTACTGCACAATTGCAATCACCTCACACACTACAAAGTAATGCTCAAAATTCTTCAAGCCAGACTTCAGCAATACATGAACAGTGAACTTCCAGATGTTCAAGCTGGATTTAGAAAAGGCGGAAGAACCAGAGATGAAATTGCCAACATCTGCTTGATCATCAAAAAAGCAAGAGAGTCCAGAAAAACATCTACTTCTGATTTATTGACTATGCCAAAGCCTTTGACTGTGTGGATTACAATAAGATGTGGAAAATTCTGAAAGAGATGGGCATACCAGACCACCTGACCTGCCTCTTGAGGAATCTTTATGCCACTCGGGAAGCAACAGTTAGAACTGGATATGGAACAATAAAATGGCTCCAAATAGGAAAAGGAGTACCTCAAGGCAGTATATTGTCAGCCTGCTTGTTTAACTTATAGCAGAGTACGTCATGAGAAATGCTGGGCTGGAGGAAGCACAAGTTGGAATCAAGATTGCCAGGAGTAATATCAATAACCTCAGATATGCAGATGATACCACCCTTATCCAGAAAGCAAGTGAGTGAGTAAAGTTGCTCAGTCATGTCAGACTCTTTGAGACCCCATGGACTGTAGCCTACCAGGCTCCTCTGTCCATGAGATTTTCCAGGCAATAGTACTGGAATGGATTGCCCTTTCCTTCTCCAGTGGATCTTCCTGACCCAGGGATCAAACCCAGGTCTCCCACATTGTAGACAGATGCTTTACCATCTGAGCCACCAGGGAAGTCCATCCAGACAGCAAAGAAGAACTAAAGAGCCTCTTGATAAAAGGAAAAGAGGAGTGTGAAAAAGTTGGCTTAAAGCTCAAGATTCAGAAAACGAAGATCATGGCATCTGATCCCATCACTTCATGGCAAATAGATGGGAAACAATGGAAATAGTGGCAGGGTTTATTATTTTGGGCTACAAAATCACTGCAGATCGTGACTGCAGACATGAAATTAAAAGACTCCTACTCCTTGGAAGGAAAGTTATGACCAACTGACAGCATATTAAAAAGTAGAGACATTACTTTGTCAACAAAAGTCCGTCTAGTCAAGGCTATGGTTTTTCCAGTAGTCATGTATGGATGTGAGTTGGACTGTAAAGAGACCTGAGCACTGAAGAATTGATGCTTTTGAACTGTTGTATTGCAGAAGACTCTTGACAGTCCTTTGTACTGCAAGGAGATCCAACCAGTCCATCCTAAAGGAGATCAGACCTGAGTGTTCCCTGGAAGAAGTGATGTTGAAGCTGAAACTCCAATACTTTGGCCTCCTTATGTGAAGAGCTGACTTACTTGAAAAGACCCTGATGCTGCAAAAGATTGAAGGCAGGAGGAGAAGGGGACGACAGAGGATGAGATGGTTGAATGGCATCACCAACTCAATAGACATGGGTTTGAAGAAACTGCAGGAGTTGGTGATGGACAGAGAGGCCTGGTGTGCTCCTGTGCATGGAGTCTCAAAGAGTTGGAAATGATTGAGAAACTGAACTGAACTGAAGAAAAATATAATCCAATTAACCCTGGCAAGAAACATAATTCACCTCTGAATGTCTTCCAATACCACCACCAACAACAAAATGCCTTATTAAGCATTCAGGGCCATATGAGGCATTTTAGATGAATTGTTATTTAGGGGCACCTAAATTATTTTGAAGGTATAGAAATTAGGTATTAGACTTATTTCATTTTATCCCCTTATCTGTCAACATATTAAAATTTTTGTATTAGCATTAGACAGATTCTGGGTACTAAAAATTATCTCCAAGACAGTTTTATGTTTTTGTTTAGTTTATTTATTTTTAATTGAAAGATAATTGCTTTACAGTATTGCATTTATTTCTATAATATATTAACACGAATCAGCCATAAATTTACCCATGTTCCTCCCACTTGAACATCCCTCCCACCTCCTTAACAGTTTTATATTTAAATTTTAATATTACATGTCTTGAAGGATTGATCAATGTCATATCTTCAACAAAAATTCAAATATGTGACATTTCAGTTTCTTACTATATTTTTATTGTGTCTTCCTATTGTGGCTCTACCATCTATATGATGCTTCTGAAAGATTGTTCTCCAAGAACAAATGAAAGAAAGTTTCCTGGTATATTAATCTACTTATACAAGTTCTAAAATACATCGAGGAAAGAAAAGGGAAATATGACAAAATGAATGGTAGCTATTAATATTTTCCTTAACTTGGTTATGGGTTATATACAGGTATTCTTTTTTTTTTTTTAAACAGGGCTTCCCTTGTGGTTCAGCTGGTAAAGAATCTACCTGCAATGCAGAAAACCTGGGTTTGATCCCTGGATTGGGAAGATCTCCTGGAGAAGAGAAAGACTACCTACTCTAGTATTCTGGCCTCGAGATATCATGGACTGTATAGTCCATGGGGTCACAAAGAGTCAGACACAAATGAGAAACTTTCACCTCACATACATATTTTAAAAAAATATATAGTCATCATATCTGAGTGATTGCTATGTTATTGATGGTATTAACAGTGTTGATCAAAATATTTGAATTATTTTGTTTTTGTGTGCTTCTATGAACCTAACAGCATAGCTAATTTTCCCCTTATATAGTACTTAAGTAATTTTTATAAACACTCCAAATTAAAGTAATTTACATTGAAAGAAAAATGTTAGATTATTTTAATTAAGCATTGTACATTGCTGTCATTCTTTTCTACCAACTATAGATAGTGCTTCATGGTGGACTTGAATGAACTCCAAAACTTTCCTTGATATATTTCACCATGTAACCATTAGGAATATGTTGGCATTAACACCTGAGATAAAAAATTTATGCCATCCTAGTTCTATAATTTTCATCTTCTGCAGCAGAATGAACTGTGGTGGTTGTATGTTAGTCTCTGAACTTAGCTGTCAGAGGAATGCACAATAAAATTATAGCTACTATAGCTCTTCTCCAACGTCTCTTTAAATATTGTACTTTCATTTTATCAGTTCATCTTCATAGCAACATTGCAGGCTATTTATTATCAGCACCATTTTAGAAGTGGTGAAACCAAAGCTTAGAGATGTAAAATAACATTTCAAGTTGTTCAGTTATTAAGTGGCAGAAATGTGATTCAAACTAGTCTTTTTAGCATCAGTGATACCTTTCACACAGTTTTAACATTATGCCACAATAGAGATTGCAAAATATGGGGTAACCATTTTTAACAATGACTGTGAAAATTTCTCCAAGGAACACAAAATACAATTCTGCAAAATTAATGTCTTTCTTGAATAAGGAGACAGAGAGAGACCGTCTCAAACACCTAAAATAAATTGACAGCTTGTTGGTTACTATCACAAGATATCACTGTCCTCTCTGAAGACTTTATAAAAATGATTTTTCATTGGTTGTGTGGTTCAGAATCATAGAGCTCTGGCCTTGTCTTTGCCACATGAGTTGCCCATAAACTGATGAATTGATTTTAATTTGATCTTGGCAGCTTTTGCTACCCTCTGAGGTATTAGTCTTGCTCTATTCTAGAACTTTTCCTTGAACTCTGGCTTTGAACACTAACCTTCTTCTAAAGATATGTCCCTGAGGCCCTGGGCAGGCTGTCAGTCATAACTTTGTTGGCCATGACCGATACGGTGTATCAAACCTGTTAGTTCTTTTCCCAGTTCTATTTTTAAGAAAAAGTACCTTAGTTGTCTAAAGGAATGATACATATTTTAAGTACTTAATTTGATAGAAAGGGCTCAATGAAAAATTTGAATTTATTAATTAAGGTAATAAATACATCTTAGAATGTTTTTTACACGGAAAAACTAGACTTTTCACATGTGATTTCACGTTCTGTCTTTCACCTAAATATTGTTATATGTAGAGCTACTCAGAAATGGCTGTCTTTCAAAAGTATTAATCATAATGAAATAAACCAATTGTCAGTGAGTTAGGAGAGAGATTCTCAATTTGTGAAGTATGACTCCACTTATCTAATTATTTTCACTGTCATAGACATTAACAATAGCATTATGTATATCTATGTCTATATACTGTGTTGTGCTGTGCTTAGTTGCTCAGCCATGTCCAACTCTTTGTGACCTCATAGACTGTAGCTCTCCAGGCTCCTCTGTCCTTGAGGATTCTCAAGGCCAGAATACTGGAGTGGGTTGTCATGCTCTCCTCTAGGTGATCTTCCTAATCCAGAGATTGAACCCAGGTCTCCTGCATTGCAACAGATTCTGTGCCATCTGAGCCACCAGGAATGCCCATGTCTATATACTAAATTGGATAATATATAACAAAATTCCTATTTATTTTTCTTTCTGATATTTCTTATGCTACATTTCCATCTCATTCCTTTACTGGCCTTTTTGTTTCAACAATCCTCATTCATCTTAATAATCCAGACAAATGATTGCTCTAAATAGCTATACCAAGAAAAAAACAGAGATACACATTTTGTCAGTAGAGAACATATATACTGTATCATTTGGGCTGGTGTTCTGATATAGAATATGATCTATATTGAGAATACATAAGATTAAAATAATTGAATGATGTTTTTATTTCTTGTGGCAGTTATTTAAGGGTGTTTTAATTTTGTACTATTTGATAACTTTTTTACAAACAATGCCTTTAACAATTACTGAACAGAAAATTATAACATGAATGTTGAGTTACTCTTAAATGATGAATGGACAGAGTTATGAAGGTAATTGTATGACTGTAGCAATTGTTTCACTCTTCATATATCAAAATATATTAAAATATTAGATTTTAAATTAGTAGATTAGTTTTCCCATTATGTTTAGCAATTCAGAAAACATTAACTATTTTACTTTATTCATAAAGTGTAAACTCTGGTGAAATTCTTGGAGAAGCAATGCCACTGACAAGTATATCTCTAATAATATAATTACTCATATTAGAGATAATAAAGATACAGTCATTTTTCTTCCACAATTCATTATTAATCTAGTATGTAGTTAACCGTTTGTAGAACTGGAGAAGTTGAAATAACACTAGAAACAGAATGATCTACTTTCTTTCATATGACAGATTTACTTTTATATATCCTATATTTATTACACTGTTCTGTTTAAAGTTGGAATTGAAACATAAAATCTTTTCAATATTTTATATCAAAGAAAGACATCATAATATTTCTCTTTAATAGGTGTGTATATATGCACAGCTAGGAAACATGAAGTTTCATATATCTATTCCTAGTGAAATGGACTTGAATTTCTAGCAAGACTTGACACTTCACACACAGTGAAATAGTAAGTTCATCCTTAGAAAAGAATATAAAACTTAAAAAAGAGAAATAAAGAGTTAAATATACAAAATATATTTTTTGTCATAAAGATCTAGACAGTAAATGTTGAAGCAGTAGAGATGGTAAATAATACTGGCTTTTATATTATACATGCTGAGAGTTTTTATAGAGCTCGACTGGGTTATAATAAGATAACAATAAAACTCTCCTTAAGACACTATGTATGCTGTAACTTTTATTTTTGTGTGAATAGTAAAACAGCTCTCTCTTTTCCTTTCTCTTTCCACACACGCTCACACACATTTTTGCAGAATAAGCATATATTTTATCTATTTTCTTGCCATATTTTGCCAACTAATTTGTTTTTAATATAATACTCCTCCTTTAGACAGAGAAGACAACAATGAGAATACTAGATTACTTCGCTGCCCTTAACTGTAGGTGGGAACACCAACATCCCAAAGCATTTCATACGACATGACTTCATAGCTGTACATATTCAAATGCACAAGCCATAGGACTTAAGAAAAGGATACAAAAGTAGAGAAACAATTTCAATAAGTTCCTACTGCTTTTATAACTATGGGAAACACCTATGCTTGAACACAAGTCATCTTCCTTTTATGTTCTGGAATGCTTCTGAGACAACAGTGTCTCCTATTTCATAACTTAATTCAAGAAATCTAGAGAACTATTTATTCCACTGAACACTAGGCTTCCGTGATGCATATTTCATTGTAGTCCATTCATACGGGCACAGAAGTATGTTTCTTCCCAGTGGATGAAACATGGAATATAAAAATGTCTATTTTGTCTAAATGGTTTCATATAAACATACCATTCTTACTTGAAATTAAATAGAAAATGCTCAAATTAGAATCATTTAAATTAAACGTAAAGATGCCCACAAGTTTCAATAACACAGATTTTCAAACATTCAAGAGATATTCATTAATCACCTACATTTTACAAGTCACTCTTTCTGACTTCTTCAATATAGAAGTGAAGAAAACAACATTCCTTGCCTGACAGAGATTCTACCAAATATCAAGTAAAAACATTACTTTTAAGGTTTCATTTATATATATATATATATATATATATAAAAGAGAAGGGCTTCCCAGGTGGCTCAGTGGGTAAAGAACCCACCTACAATGAAGGAGATATAAGAGACACAATTTCGATTCCTGGGTTGGGAAGATACCCTGAAGGAAGGCATAGCAATCCACTCTAGTATTCTTGCCAAGAGAATCCCAATGGATGGAGGATCCTGGCAGGCTACAGCCCAGTGTCACAAGTGTCAGACACGAGTGAAGCGCATAAAATGTGAGTTTTTTAATGATGTTTTGGGAGCTTTCTTGAATCACTGGACAGAATCAAATTTAAAAAAGCTACTCAGAGCCTTGCCTTTATAGAACATACCTTCTGACTTAAGCAATCAAACAAATCAAAATTGAATATATTTTATTTGGAAGATTTTTAGGAGACAATAAAGAGGAAGAGGAACATTATATGACCTGTGACTGTAAGGAAACTATAATCTAGGTGAAGAAGTCCCAAAGAGTAAGGATAATGCAGTGTGTGGTATTCAAGTTTCTTTGAACCAAATCTCCAAGCACAGCATTTATTTAACTGTGACCTTATTTATTGCGTTTAAAACTTCCTCTTTCCCTTGACTGAGCACTCCATGGAGTGATTAAACAGAACTTCTCATTGAAAAATTGATATTAAATGACCCTTGAAAAAGTAGTAAAAGTTCTTTTTTAGAAGGAAGTGAAAAATGAATGCCAGAAAAAACATAAGCAGATAAGTAGAAGTAGAAATGTGGAAATATTCCTGAAAAAAAATGAGCAATGCATTTTGAGAAGAGTCAGATACATCCTAGGACATATGAAAAATAAGAATAGAAATGATCATTCAGGCTAGACTTCAGAGAACTGTCAATGTCTAAACTAAGCCTTGAATCAGAAGCAGAGGTCATAAACTGAAAAAATTTTTTAAGTGAGAGATGTGATCAAGGTTGTATTTCTTCAAGTGAGTGTGATTTTTGGACGGTTTTGATTGATTGTAAAGGCAGATCCTCAAATGCTGGCCCTGCAGGAACCTAGTGCTCAAATCCAGTAGCCAGTTCATAAAGACCTGACTGGGCAAAGAGGGAGAGAATAAAAGTGAAATTATGATGGCTCAAAGAGGAGGGAAAACCACCCCCAAGTGTTAAAGATGACATCAAGGTTTAAGAGAGCTGGCTGGAAATACCAAATAATATCTATGAGTAAAAATGTGAAATGAATATGAATAAAAATACTAAAATGAGAGCATCTCTGTGTCCTTGTGTCATTTCTCCATAAAAAAAGCTGAAAATGTAACTAATTTCATTTTTATTTCAATTTCATTTAAATGTAACATTTAAGAGAAAGTATTTACATATCGTTGGATAGATTAATGACAGATCTGCCCAACAACCAAGTAGTACAATGGTGCAGTATGTCAAGCAGTCTCAGATGATAGTTAACTTAGTTTGAGAGTAGGTGGTTTTGGTCAAGTACCAAAATATTGAAAGCCAGAGAAATGGAATAGGTACAGAAATCCAAGTGCCATGTCAAGGACTGACCCCAATTAGCTCCATGGCATCCAAGAGTATAATAGCTCCTAACACAGAGGAAGGTGAATAAGGCATGCAACTTTATCAGAAAAAAATAAAGAAGGACTGAGGAATACAAAAGTAGAAGCTAGAATGGTAGAAACAAACGAACAAACTCTCCCTACAACCCCTGATTTTAAGATGGCTCTTTGTGAAGTCCTTTGATTGTTTTAGAATTATACCAAGAAGGCAAAGTAACAAAATAGACCCATTTGATATCTTTGACTGACTGACTGTGTTAAATAGCTTCGAGGAATTTATAACAGTCTGTATGGCTTCATAATAAGTTTGTTGCTGTACCACTTCCAATTTTAACTTCTAAAAAATATATCCAACATTTTCCACTTTCTTGTGAAGTTTGGCTAGTTAGTTGTCCATTTATATAAGAACAGCAGTTAAGATCCTCTACTATCAGAAAGGAAAGTTAACCTCACCAAATTTTTATGTGATTCCTGAGTGAGCAATTTACATCCAAGAGTCTTATTGTTGTTATTTAGTCTCTAAGCCGAATCTGACTTTTGCAAACTCACAGACTGTGGCATGCCAGGCTTCTCTGCCCATGGGAATTCCCAAGCAAGACTACTGGAGTGAGCTGCCATTTCCTTCTCTAGGGGATCTTCCTGACGCAGGGATCAAACCCTCATCTGCTGCATTGGCAGAAGCCTTTATCAGAGGTTATGGTATGTTATATCTTCCCTAGAAAAAGTAGAGTACTATTTCTAAGTATAATGACAAAATTCTGAGGGATATTTGATGGAGGAAGAGCAATATTATGTAAGTTTGATGAGTCAGGCTGAGGCCAGCTCATACAAAGCCTTAAAGAACTAAGTATTTGGGGTGTTATTCTAAAAGTAACTGTAAAACAATTTTAGATTTCTAAAATGATTGAGAAATAAAATTATTTGCTTTTCAAATTTACTCTTGTTGCTAAAAACTGAGGTCTAACAAAAGGATATTGTCTTCTAAATCAAATAAAACTTATTATATATTTCCTTTAAAACATTTAACTGTCTTCTAGCATCTTTCATATAATTCTTATTCTTGTTTTAGATTCATAATACTATATATTAATTACAAGAATATCATTTGCATACCATAGTTGCTTACTAAATGCTTGACTGACACTAGGAGTGACTGAATGAAGTGATGAGCACATGATTTTCTGATGAATTTTGGTGATCAAGGTTGAAGATTATAACTAATGAAACTTTTAACTTGATAGTCTCAGAATACTGTGAGAATTAAAATAATGCCATCATAAATTATTATTTCAAATATGTTTTCAAAAATGTATTTAATTTGATTCCTAAAACAGCCTGGCTGGAAAGGAAGAGTAAATCTTACTGCTCCTGGTTTGTAGGTGAGGTAGTTAAAGCTTCTTGGAAAAGGTTCTTGACAGTGTCAGAGGCTGAAATTTGGACAGGCCTAACCATTTAGAACATTTCTTCACTTCCAATTTTGCTCTTATCCACTGAACCATGATTATCCCATGCAATGGAAACATTGAGCTGGACAATGCTCTTAAATTTGACTTATTCTGAAAGACATTTACTTAGCCTCCAAATCCTTGAATACAAAAGGGAAGTTGAATAACAGCCTGGAAGATTGGGAATTGCCTGACAATTCTGGAGTTGACAGTGATTAGGTTGGCTTTCAGCAGAGTTTTTTCAACTGTTACTTCACTGAACAGGACGATATATGATAATGCTGTTTTACTGACCTCAAGTTGCTTCCTGTCATGGGCTTAAATTAGCCAGGATTTTTGACAAAACCGTGCAAATCTCTGCGGTATAAAAGCTGAAAAGAAATATCCTTTAGAAATACTGATGATTTGAGGAAAGTCAGTTAAGAAAAGTCCCATGTTTTCAACTTCCTTTTTAAGAAGAAAGGAAGTGTTGAGTGTATCTTTTGTTCTAATATGAATAAAGAGATCAACTTAACATTTAAATTTCAATGAGTAAATAGTTATACAGGCTAAATCCTGTTCAAAGTGTTATTTTCACACCAAAATTTATTATAAATATCATGTAGTGAAATTTCAGTCCTAGTGTTTTAAAATTTAGCTTTCAATTACTGGACTTTGTAAGAATTAGGAGATGGCTTCCTATGGTTCTTCATTTGCAATTACAAGGCAGTACAGAAGCAACAGGGCTTCCCAGATGGCTCAGTGGTAAAGAATCTGCCTGCCAGTGCAGGAGACTGAGGAGATTTGGGTTTGATTCCTGGGTCTGGAATATGCCCTGGAGTAGGAAAGGGCAAACTGCTTCAGTATTCTTGCCTGGAAAATCCCATAGACGGTGGAGTTTAGTGGGCCATGGTCCATGAGGTAGCAAAAGAGTTTGACATGACTTGACAACTAAAAAGAGAAGCAGTAGAGGTAACAGTTTATCTTGTTAAGGAAGATACAAAATTCTGTTTTCTTTCTAAAGATTGTTACTGTGGTAATCTCTCTTTCTCTATGTCACTGTCTTTCCTTTGCTCCTTGTCTCTTTTTTCCTTGTGTTTCTTTCTCAAATTCATTATCCTTCTTAATACTGAGGTACCAATTGCATCTAGTCAAAGCTATGGTTTTTCCAGTGCTCATGTATGGATGAGAGTTGGACTGTGAAGAAAGCTGAGTGCTGAAGAATTTATGCTTTTGAACTGTGGTGTTGGAGAAGACTCTTGAGAGTCCCTTGGACTGCAAGGAGATCCAACCAGTCCATCCTAAAGGAGATCAGTCCAAGGTGTTCATTGGAAGGACTGATGCTGAAGCTGAAACTGCAGTACTTTAGCCACCTCATGTGAAGAGCTGACTTATTGGAAAAGATCTTGATGCTGGGAGGGACTGGGGGTAGGAGGAGAAGGGGACAACAGAGGATGAGATGGCTGGATGGCATCACTGACTCGATGGACATGAGTTTGGGTATACTCTGGGAGTTGGTGATGGACAGGGACGTCTGGTGTGCTGCAATTGATGGGGTCACAAAGAGTCAGACACGACTAAGCAACTGAACTGACTGACTGACTGACCGCCCAGTAGAGAAATGGGCTTCCCTGGTAGCTCAGCTGACAAAGAATTCACCTGCAATGCAAGAGACCCTGATTAGATTCCTGGATTGGGAAGATCCCTTGGAGAAGAGATAGGCTACCCACTCTAGAATTCTTGGACTTCCCTTGTGGCTCAATCAGTAAAGAATTCACTTGCAGTGTGAGAGACCTGAGTTCAATCCCTGGGTTGGGAAGATCCCCTGGAAGAGGGCATGGTGACCTATTCCAGTGTTCTTGCCAAAAGAATCCCCAAGCCGAGAGGAGCCTGGCAGGCTGCAGTCCATGATGTCTCAGAGAGTCAGACATGACTGAGTGAATAAGCAAACACACCTATAGAGAAATATTCCTTCTAAGAGCATATGCGTAAATATAACTTATTTGTTGTATGAACATGCATTTTCAGAGAGTTACATACTACTGTTGTAATACATAATTTTTGACTGATTATATAAAGCAATTTAAGATTGGAGCCATTTTCAAAATTAGACTTCAAACATTTGGATTTTGCAAATTCAAAGAAACAGCTTTCATCCATTTAAAGCAAAATTCTTTTTATTTTTTTTTTACTTTAATACTTTTGCTATAAGTTGTCTATTGAAATATAATGTATTTTTAGCCTAATGATCTAACTGCCCTCATAATGAGAGGTGAAAACATGTAAGTCCGATGGATATATGAACATTTTAAAACAATGAATTTAAGTTTGGATTGCTCTCTGTACCTTTTCTTGTTTGTGGGTGGAAGGCACAGCACATCCTGTTTTTGTTGCCACAAAATACTTTGCAGGAATATGTTGCGGGAAATTGATGTCTTACAAGCACTGAATTTAGTATTGAAATTCTGATAGTGTTAAGGTTAATCATCAGGTTCCAATGTTAGCCACTCNACCATAGGGGCTTCCCAAGTGGCATAGTGGTAAAGAATCTGCCTGCCAATGCAGGAGACACATGAGTTTGATCCCTGGATCAGGAAGATCTCCTGGAGTGGGAAATGGCAACCCACTCCAATATTCTTACCTAGAGAATTCCATGAACTAAGGAGCCTGGTGGGCTACAGTCCATGGGATTTCCACGAGTCAGATGCAACTGAAGATGTGTATAAGAGACAGCCATGGGGTCGCTAAGAGTCAGACACGACTGAGTGACTTCACTTTCACTTTCATGCATTGGAGAAGGAAATGGCAACCCACTCCAGTGTTCTTGCCTGGAGAATCCCAGGGATGAGGAAGCCTGGTGGGCTGCCGTCTATGGGGTCGCACAGAGTCGGACACGACTGAAGTGACTTAGCAGCAGCAGCAGCAGCATTGTTTATTGGGACATGTTTTGGGTAACTATTAAGAAATATGCATCCTATTTATGTTCGAATTTTTAGGATTCATATTCAACAGTGGATAACATTGTTCAAAGGCTCTTTTTTTTTGTTAGTGTTTAACATTTGTACAAAATAAAAGAATTGCTTAAGATACGTAAATATACTGAAAGTAGCAACATCTATGCCTAGTCATGATAATTTGTCTTGATTTTACATGTAGTTTGTGGGAAAGAATTGGTATTAAGCTGTTGCTGCTGCTGCTGCTGCTGCTGCGTCGCTTCAGTCATGTCCGACCCTGTGTGACCCCATAGATGGCAGTCCACCAGGCTCTCACCGTCCCTGGGATTCTCCAGGCAAGAACACAGGAGTGGGTTGCCATTTCCTTCTCCAATGCATGAAAGTGAAAAGTGAAAGGGAAGTTTCTCAGTCATGTCTGACTCTCAGCGACTCCATGGACTGCAGCCCACCAGGCTCCTCCATCCATGGGATTTTCCAGGCAAGAGTAGTGGAGTGGGTTGCAATTGCCTTCTCCAGTATTAAGCTGCTGGAAGAAGCACAAGCTGGAATCAAGATTGCCAGGAGAAATATCAATAACCTCAGATATGCAGATGACACCACTCTTATGACAGAAAGTGAAAAAGAACTAAAAAGACTTTTGATGAAAGAGGAGAGTGAAAAAGTTGGCTTAAAGCTCAACATTCAGAAAAATAAGTTCATGGCATCTGGTCCCCTCACTTTATGGGAAATAGATGGGGAAACAATGGAAACAGTGGATGACTTTATTTTTCTGGGCTCCAAAATCACTGCAGGTGGTGATGGCAACCATGAAATTAAAAGATGCTTACTCCTTGGAAAGAAAGTTGTGACCAACCTAGATAGCATATTAAAAAGCAGAGACATTACTTTGACAACAAAGGTCCATCTAGTCAAGGCTATGGTTTTTCCTGTGGTCATGTATGGATGTGAGAGTTGGACTGTGAAGAAAGCTGAGCACTGAAGAATTGATGCTTTTGAACTGTGGTGTTGGAGGAGACTCTTGAGAGTCCCTTGGACTGCAAAGAGATCCTCCAGTCCATTCTGAAGGAGATCAGTCCTGGGTGTTCTTTGGAAGGAGTGATGCTAAAGCTGAAACTCCAATACTTTGGCCACCTCATATGAAGAATTGACTCATTGGAAAAGACTCTGATGCTGGGAGGGATTGGGGGCAGGAGAAGAAGGGGACAACAGAGGATGAGACGACTTGATGGCATCATTGACTCAATGGACATGAGTTTGGGTAAACTCCAGGAGTTGGTGATGGACAGGGAGATCTGGAGAGCTGCAATTCATGGGGTCACAAAGAGTCAGACACAATTGAGCAACTGAACTGAACTGAAAGCCTAACTACCTCAAAAACTTTCAACTCTCAATGCAGTTAGCAAGATACAATTGATGTTTCATTGTTCTGGCTTGTTAATATAAGTGATTATAGGCTTTACATTGAGATTAAATTCAAATGAGATCAAATTTCAAACTGAAACTTTAGATAAATCTTGCTTAATTTAATTTTAAACCTTGTAGTTGATATTTCCCAGACTTAAAAAAATAAGATTATTCACAGGTTATCTTCAATAAATGTAAGAATCAGTCATATATGCAGTAATATAGAAAGAGAAGCTTCTATATTATTTATAGATCCTTTATTTTTCCATAATTAATTAAAAAGATTTTTTTTCTTTAGTCCTGTATACTCCTTATAAGATAAATACATGCATTCTCTCTGAAGAGGGATATATAGGTATAAATGCCATGTATATATTGTAATTCAAATTTATATGTATTAGCTTATTAAACAAATTCATATGGTTTTTAAATATGAAAATATAAAGCCCAAAAGCTTATATAAGACACATTCTTAAAAAATGTCATTCTTCTTTGTTATTTATCAAATAATCAATTGAATACCTAAAATTTTAGACTTTTATAAAAATATAATTGTTATATAGAACTTTGTGTGATGTGAAATATTGAATTATATTTGTCACATATTTTGTTTATATAATACATCTATCATAACCAAGATCCTACAAGCCATGTTCCTAAAATACACTGTCGAGTTAAGTCACTCTACCAGATCTAATAGATGGTTGCTAAATAAAAATAGCCTGATTATTGCTTACAAGTAGCAAAATCTCTCATTTTGTTATCTTTGTACCCACAATATACTCTAACTCTCATGCATTAATATTTCATTTTTTACTATAAAGGTTTTTATTCATGCTTTCCCACTTAAAATAGAAGACAAGTAATCTTTTTTTGAATATTCATTTTAGAATTTTTGCACCTAATGCTGCTTATTGAAAATGCACCAAAGATATTGTTGATGTGATGTAAAATGAAAAGGATGGACAAGGGTGGTGAAACTTCATGAAGATGAAGAGGATTCACGAGGCAGCAGGATGAGGAAGAAGAAAGGTTGCTTACACCCCACTTTGCAGACCACAGACCTCTTTGATTAAATGTAATCTCCTTAGTTTTAACATCAAAATAGCTCTTGGCAATAACTTCTAACTTTTCAGCCACCTGTCTTTTCAGCTTTATCTCTGCATCTAACATACATTTAATTATTGAAATTTCCAGGACTTTGAATACATCCTTGACATTTCCAAAAGGCCCTCCCCTCAGTATGCTATATTCTCTCCCTCTCCAGCCAGTGAATTTTCATTCATTCTTTAAGATTCAATTCAAAGGTTGACTGTGACATGTGTTATACACCCCAACAACAAATAATTATTTGTTCCTCTCTCTGACCTCTCTCAGTATAATTTATGGAATACAGTAAGTCCCCTACATACAAACAGGTTCCATTATGAGAGTGTATTTCTATTCCAATTTGTTTGTAATCCAACTAAGTTAGTCCAGGTGTCCAGCCAACACAATAGGCTATGTACTGCATACTCCTATGTACCTGCATTAGGTTTACAGTCCTTTCCACAGAAATAAGACATAAAAGACAAACACACAAAAATAAAGAGAACATTTTTAGTCTTACCATACAGTTTCTTGAAAAGAACAGTAGTACAGTACAGCAGCTTGCATACAGGCCATGACATCAAGTGAACAGGCAAGAAGAGTTACTGACTTTAGGAAAGAGAGGAGGTAAGAGGTGAGAGAGCTGAAGGATCGTCAGCAATAGAAGACAAAATAAAGAAAGAAAGAAAAGAAAAGAAAGAAAGAAAGTGAAGTCGCTCAGTCGTGTCCGACTCTTTGAAACCTCATGGACTGTAACTTACGAGGCTCCTCCATCCATAAGACAGAGTGGTTTGCCATACCCAGGGATGGAACCGGGGTCTCCCGCATTGTAGGCAGACACTTTACCATCTGAGCTATGAAGACAACACAAGTCGCAATTTCACTCATGCCTAACGTTGATGGATGCTCGCATATTTCAAAGTTCACAACTTGAAGGTTCCTATGTAGGGAATTTACTGTATAGTAAAGCACTTAATCCCATTGAATTGGAGCTACCGTCCTGCAGTCCTACCAACCAAAACAAAGATAGTTTGGGGAGCACGAAATTTGAATTGAATAACATCCTCAAGACAAAAACCCTGGGATTACCTTTACCTAATCAAAGTCAGAGAGATAAAGTGTACTTAAAAACAAATGCACAAACAACAACAACCAAAAAACCAAACCAGAAATGGTAGCAACAGAAAAAAAATCTATTATATAAGATTTGATAAGACTTTCTCCTAATATTAATTTTTATTTTATGACTTTTTTGTTTTACAACATTTTGATGTTAAGGGGACTACATACAAACTGCACTCCTATGCTTTTCTCTTTTGATACTGTGACTGCATGCTATCTGGCTTTAGGAGGGCAGGAAAATTTTCAAAAAAGGAGTCTGAAGTTCATGATTTAGCTTCACAATTATTGGATTGGAATACTACATTAAATGCATTATAATTTTGTGTTGATTTGCAGGGGGAAAAATGAAAAGGTTTGGAGACCATATGTTGAATTTTTTTTTTTTTTTTTGGATATGTTAAGAAATATGCCAATTTTGTTCCCTATTCCTTCTTAAATGTTTTTAAAAGTTGCCCTGTACACTAGTTGACTAAACCCTGCAATGTTGATGTTTAAGGGCTGTTGATTGCTGGCAGCGAAGTCTTCCAACTGTGCTGGCACCCGAGAGAGCATCTCCACATTTTCTTCCAGGATCATCACCTTTGTTCTAAATAGCTCCCTCATAGTGTGAACAGAGGTCATATGTTTCAGATTTTCTGCCTGGCACCCAGGAAATCAGTATGATTGAGTAAACATATTAAGCTTCCCCTGCATTTCCAGCCTGAACAGATGTTAAGTACAAGCTGATCCACCTCCATTCAACCCGAGAGACTATATCCACAGACTGTTTCATTTTCTTTTCAGTTTATATAGAAGCATAGATTCTTGCTGGCGTGTATAAATGTGCCATTTAAGGCAATCAAAAATGGCTTCACATCTCACTTGATTTCCACAATTGTTGCTGTAATGATGGACTACTGAGGGGGAGAAAGTGAAATTCTCTGGCAGTTCTATCCACGTTGAAGCAACATGTTCGTGGAGAGCCAATATTCAGTCATTACAGCACAATCCCTCACAATTTCACAATTCACTAACAGTATGCCTTTTCACAATGTAAAGCTGATTTTCCTTTAACCAAATAAAACATGAAAAGAGAGCTGGAAGCAATGGGCAATCTAGATCATTAGATGATTGATGTAAAATTAGAGAACATTTAGGCTGGAATAGATGGCAAACATCAGGAAGCTCAGAAGACTTGGAAGCTCTATATTTTGAGGAAATATTTTGTTGATGCTCTTGCAGCTCTTGGTAAAAACCTACCAATTTAAAAAAAAAAAAACCTCAAAATAATTTACCTACTAGTTATTTCAAGTTATTATTTGCAATTATTTCACATCACAGCTTTTTCTGAAAAGTTCTCGACTTTTTAACAGAACAAAATTTTCTGTTCTAATTCCATGCTTCTATTCATACTATTTCTCTGATCTTTTGGACAAATAATTGAAACCAAATAGTCACAAACAGAAAATTTAACTTGAGGAACGGAAATGGCACATAAATCTCAGAAAGTTGTGAAACAAAATGATATATTCCATATTAAGGAATATGGAAAAAAGATAACATGAAAATTTTTTTATAAAATATATCTATTGTGTGGATATTCATTGAGGAACTAAAAATATGAGTGTCAACAAATGTTGAACACATTCAACTATATTATACATATTTGTGTGTGTCTGTGTGTGTGTATATATATATATATTTCAAAATACTGAGAACTTTGAGAACCTTAGAAATTAATTTTTATTGTGCATAGTCTTTTACCACATCATATTAAAAAAAAACACTCAATAATAACAAAAATTAAAATAATATTTGTAGTGATAATGATAATAGAAACAGAGCTATGGATTAAGGATCAGGAGACCAGAAAGTACGGTTTCTTCTAGCAAATAACTAACCAAATAACAATGCAACATTTCTCTTAATTATTCATTCATATGAACGAATTCTAAAAATTCCTATTATTTTTATTATTTCCAAAGATTAGATCAGGTAATATTTGCAGAGGTTAGACTAGTGTAATAAAATATTAGCTCCACTCTATGATTGATAAGGTGGACATTGCAGAATGTGATGATGTCATGGCAAGTCAAAGAAGTGAATGAATGATTTTTCCTGAATGATGGATGTGGAAGGGTTACTAATGCTTTGGGAAATGTAATCAGTACTTTTCTCTTTGTCCTAGTAGTAGACAGTAGACAGGACCATGTAATAAGTTGTCGTCAACAGGCTCTGAGGAGAACAAAGGTGCAGAGCCCTCCAACATTCACTTCCTCTGCTAGGACAATCATATGAGTCTTTGTATTGAGATGGTAGAGCATAGAACAGAAGCAAGCTCAATCAATGAGGTATTGCATAGCAGTCAGATATCCTGGAGAATATGGCCTTTAATTTTGTGAAACAAGAAACAACTGTGTGATGGCTTAGCCACTGCATTGTCAGAGTCAATTGTGAGAACTACAAAGCTTGTATCATCCTGATTAATACAGTTTATCAGAAAGTGGGAGAAACTGGCAAATGAAATAGTCCTTGCATCATAGTAAATCACTGTGAAGAAGAACATTATCTCTAACATTCCATCCTATATATTAGTGAGAGTTTGTTATATTTACCAACATTTAGAATTGCTGTTGTGTATTTTCATGGATTCAATCGGATTAATCCGTACATATTCATTTTCTTCAGATGTGCTTAATTTTAGTACCAAGCCTACCTGTGCCATTAAATAAATGCACAAATTGAGCAGTGGAATATTTTTTGCTTCTTATTGAAAAATGAACAAATAGTATTTCACTAATGAAAGCTAAGAGTGTAATACAACGTTAAGACTAAAGTGAATCTTTCCTACCATTTAAAGGACAAATTCTAAAAAAGGCAAGTTCTGTAAACAAAACGCTATTGCCATGACAACACATACTTCAGCTTTTAACCTTTCATTAATCAGAAAGGATTTTAAAGCATTTTTATATTTCCATCATTTGTAATAACAGCACTGACCTCTGAAGCTGGCATTTTCTGGAAGCTAGTAATTGGTAAAACCTCAGGCTCTCAACTTCTTGACCAATCTACAAGGAGTGCTTTCCCCATGTTTCTCATTACTTACAAAAATTCAGTTCATTTTCTGAGCTCTTTCAGAGCTTAAGGACAAAATCAGTTCAACCATGCATTATCTGAATAATGCATATCTTAACAAGAAATATTGTACTTTATCATATACACTTCTCTCTGCATCACCATTTTTATATGGGTATATGTTGTATATTTCTGCAAATGTGTGCACACACACATATATTATTCTGTATGTGTGTAGTAAGACACTTATTTCTTAGATAAATTTTTGATGATTGAGAAAGCCAATGATAAGGTATAAATAATATATAATGAGATTGCATTAGTTATCTACTGATATAACACCACACACTTTTTAGCTTACAGCAGGAAGATTTATTATTTCACCATTTCCGTGGGTCAGGAGCCTGGTCAGGACTTAGTCCATTTAGTTGAGCTGTGTGCTTCAGATCTGTATAAAGCTGCAGTGTGGGTGTAGGTGCAGTGCAGGACTGTGGTCTCAGCTGAGACTCAGCTGGAGAGTTATCCTTGTCGAAACTCGTGTGATTCTTGACATTATTTAATAAGTAACTAGAAAGTTGGGGGCTTCCTCTGTTGCTCAACGGTAATGAATCTGCCTGTAATGCAGGAAATGGAGGAGACACAAGTTCAATCCCTGGGATAGGAAGATCCCCTGGAGGAGAAAAC
Organism: Neotragus moschatus; assembly: GCA_006410615.1. Classification (NCBI taxonomy): domain Eukaryota; kingdom Metazoa; phylum Chordata; class Mammalia; order Artiodactyla; family Bovidae; genus Neotragus; species Neotragus moschatus. The sequence goes on along the minus strand of SJYA01001036.1, from coordinate 1,436,376 downwards.
GGCAACCCACTCCAGTATTCTTGCCTGGAGAATCCCATAGACAGTGAAGCCTAGTGGCCTACAGTCCACGGGGTCACAGAAAATGGGACATGATTGAAGTGACTGAACGCACACTCACACACCAAGGAGGGTACTGGATTCAGGGTCTCAGTTTTGGGCTGCCTGGTGGCCAGTGCTCACCCTCACCTCCTGCTGTGTGACCTTTTCCATATGGCAGCTCACAAGTGACTATGACTTCAAAGCCAAAAGACAAAGAGTTTCCTAGCAAGATGAGTTCCACTCTCATGTAATTCAATCATATACACATAATCAGTCATCAAATATTGTCACTTTAAGGGAAGGTGCAAAGGTGTTATCATCAGGTCAGAACTATGAGAGCCACACTAGATTCTTACACCACACAGATTTTTCATCTAAGTCCACATGAATAGAAGTTACACAATTTTGTGTTAAAATTTTTTTCTTTTGCTTACTAAGCAACATAAATTATAATTAACTGGTATACAGTAATTAACATTTTTTGCAAAATTGTGTCATGACTACTTACTGTTTGCTCCATTGTTCAAAATAGGAAATTATTAAAATTTCAGCACATATCTAAAAGAAATATTTCCATTTTGTTATTTTTCTTTAGGCTGTTGGCAATATGCACGTATAAACTGTGCCATTTTTGTTGTTCCATCACTCAGTTGTATCCAACTCTTTGCAACCTCATGGAATGCAACACTTCAGGCTTCCCTGTCCATCACCAACTCCTGAAGTTTGCTCAAACTCATGTCCATCAAGTTGGTGATACCATCCAACCACCCCATCCTCTGTCACTCCTCCTGCCTTCAATCTTTCCCAGCATCAGGGTCTTTTCAAATGAGTCAAGTCTTCACATCAGGTGGCCAAAATATTGGCGCTTCAGCATCCATTCTTCCAATGAATATTCAGGTTGATTTCCTAAATTAACCTTAAGATTGACTGGTTTGATCTCCTTGTAGTCCAAAAGACTCTAGAGAGTCTTCTGCAATACCACAGTTCAAAGCATCAGTTCTCCAGTGCTCAGCTTTCTTTATCATCTGACTGTCACATCTCACATCCATGACTACTGGGAAAACCAAAGCTTTGACTAAATGGACCTCTATTGGCTAAGTAAAGTCTCTGCTTTTTAATATACTGTCAATGTTTGTCATGTCATAGCTTTTTTTCCAAGGAGCAAGTGCCTTTTAATTTCATGGCTGCAGTTACCAGTTGCAGTGATTTTTAAGGCCAAGAAGATAAAGTCTATCATTGTTTTCATTGTTTCCCGACCTATTTGCCAAGAAGTAATGGAACTGGACGTGGGGTAGCTCCTCCTGGCCACCACCCCTTGGGCATGGGGTCCTCCCAGCTTCTGCCCCTGACATCCAATGGATCATCTTGGTGGAAAATCTGAGAATATGTGGTCCACTGGAGAAGAGAATAGCAAACCACTTCAGTATTCTTGCATTGAGAAACTCATGAACAGTATGAAAAGACAAAATGATAAGATATTGAAAGAGGAACTCCCCAGGTCAGTAGGTGTCCAATATGCTACTGGAGATCAGTGGAGAAATAACTCCANGTGAAAGAGGAGAGTGAAAAAGTTGGCTTAAAGCTCAACATGAATGAGCTTAAAGCTCAACATTTTCTGAAGAAAATGAAGATCATGGCATCCGGTCCCATCACTTCATGGGAAATAGATGGGGAAACAGTGGAAACAGTGGATGACTTTATTTTTCTGGGCTCCAAAACCACTGCAGATGGTGAGTGCAGCTGTGAAATTAAAAGATGCTTACTCCTTGGAAGAAAAGTTATAACCAACATAGATAGCATGTTGAAGAGCAGAGACATTACTTTGCCAACAAAGGTCCATCTATTCAAGGCTATGGTTTTTCCAGTGGTCATTTATGGATGTGATAGTTGGACTGTGAAGAAGGCTGAGCACCGAAGAATTGATGCTTTTGAACTGTGGTGTTGGAGAAGATTCTTGAGAGTCCCTTGGACTGCAAGGAGATCCAACCAGTCCATTCTGAAGGAGATCAAACCTGGGATTTATTTGGAAGAAATGATGCTAAAGCTGAAACTGCAGTACTTTGGCCACCTCATGTGAAGAGTTGACTCATTGGAAAAGACTTTGATGCTGGGAGGGATTGGGAGCAGGAGGAGAAGGGGACGACAGAGGATGAGATGGCTGGAAGGCATCACTGACTCGATGGACATGAATCTGAACTCTGGGAGTTGGTGATGGACAGGGAGGCCTGGTGTGCTGCAATTCATGGGGTCGCAAAGAGTTGGACATGACTGAGTGACTGAACTAAACTGAACTGATGGTGGTTTTATTCATAGTTTTTAAAGCAATCTCCATATTGTCTTCCATAGTGGCTGTATCAATTTACATTCCCAGGAACAGTGCAAGTGTATTCCCTTTTCTCCACACCCTCTCCAGCTGCCATAATTAAGGTTACATTAATTCACATGGTGGTGCCCTGAAATGACAGGATTACTGTCCTTATAAGAAACACCACAAAGCTGTTTCTCCGGGTATATACAGAGGCCGTGTGAGCTTACAGTAAGATGGAGACTGCCTGCAAAGCAAGAGAGAAGAGGCCTCAGAATGAACCTCATTTTGCCAGAACCTTGATTATGGACTTTCCAGCCTCCAGAACTATGAGAAACAAATGTCTATTGTTTAGGTTACCCTGTCTATGACATTTTTTAAGGTAGCTTGAAATGACTAATATATGATATTTTATAATAGAAATTCCAAGTTATATGCTCTTTGCTTAAAATTCAAAATTTATTTCTTTTGATAATTGATGTTTTTATGAGTCTATTTTTTAGATAGTTGTACAGTTCTTCTTATTTGCTTTTCTTCGCCCTTAGTCTATCACTCAGGGTGGTATTATCTCTAGTTGGAGTTCAATAGAGCCCTTAATGCAAGCTGTATGTGAAATTTTATACCACATGACAATATAAAACTGTGAATATGAAGAATATTTTACAATCTAAGAGAGAGTCTCCCTGCCAATATCATTACATGTGTACTTCTTTCCATAGGCACTACAGTGAAGTGTTACTCTTCTATGAAAACTTGGATTTAGAAGGTTTAGGATATTTAGTGCATTTTCTTCAAAATTTGTAAAAGATATATATATTATTACAATGTCATAATTTCTGGCTTCTTCTGTGTTTTCTTTAAAAATGTTTTATATATACATGCATGTATTTCTCTAACTTCAAAGAAATAGCTGAGATTTTTGCCACACATTTTTGTTTCAATTACAACAAAATTACTGAGCTCCAAAAAATTATAACGCTTTTTCCTTAAAGTATAAATGAAATGTGATTAGTTTGGAAACACATTTCATTTGTCGATTTGCAAATAACTGAAATTAAATTGGATTTTTGAAGTTTACCTTAATATTAACAAAAAGGAAACTAAAACCAAAAATGTACTATTAGAATATATGAAAAATTAGTTTGCACTGTCTTTGTGAGAAATTAAATGGTTTCTAGAATATTTTATTTAGGCAGCATTGTCATTGGTATTTTCTTCTATATAGAAAAGTTTTAAGGGAAAAAGAAAGGAATTCTAATCTCACCAAGGTTTTATAAACATATCTATATAATAAAAATATAATAAAGAAAATAAATATATAAACGATGTAGATTAGTTTGTGATTAGTTGCATCCAATATACAAATGAATGTGCTTAGTTTCTCATTGTCATGTCGATTCTTTGTGACTTCATGGACTGGGGACTGCCAGGCTCTGCTGTCCATGAGATTCACCAGGCAATAAAACTTGAGTGGGTTAGCCATTCCCTTCTTGAGAGGATCTTTTTGACATACATAGGGATCAAACCCAGGTATCCTTCATTGCAGGTGAATTCTTTACCATCTTAGCCACTAAGGAAGCCTTTATATATATATAAATCAGTTCAGTTCAGTTCAGTTGCTCAATCATGTCTGACTCTTTGTGACCCCATGAATTGCAGCACGCCAGGCCTCCCTGTTTATCACCAACTCCCAGAGTTTACACAAACTCATGTGCATTGAGTTGGTGATGCCATCCAGCCATCTCATGCTCTGTCATCCCCTTCTCCTCCTTCCCCCAATCCCTCTCAGCATCAGGATCTTTTCCAATAAGTCAACTCTTCACATGAAGTGGCCAGAGTATTGGAGTTTCAGCTTTAGCATCAGTCCTTCCAAAGAACACCAAACACTGATCTCCTTTAGGATGGACTGGTTGGATCTCCTTGCAGTCGAAGGGACTCTCAAGAGTCTTCTCCAACACCACAGTTCAAAGGCATAAATTCTTCAGCACTCAGCTTTCTCCATAGTCCAATTCTCACATCCATATATGACCACTGGGAAAGCCAAGCCTTGACTAGATGGACCTTTGTTGGTAAAGTAACATCTCTGCTTTTGAATATGCTATCTAGGTAGGGCATAACTTTCTTTCCAAGTAGTAAGCATCTTTTAATTTGATGGCTGCAATCACTATCTGCAGTGATTTTGGAGCCCAGAAATATAAAGTCATCCACTGTTTCCACTGTTTTCCCTATTTTCCATGAAGTGGTGTGACCAGATGCCATGGTCTTCATTTTCTGAATGTTGAGCTTTAAGCCAACTTTTTCACTCTCCTCTTTCCCTTTCATCAAGAGGCTTTTCAGTTCCTCTTCACTTTCTGCCATAAGGGTAGTGTCATCTGCATATCTGACGTTATTGATATTTCTCCCAGCAATCTTGATTCCAGCTTGTGCTTCTTCCAGCCCAGTGTTTCTCATGATGTACTCTGCAAATAAGTTAAATAAGCAGGGTGACAATATACAGCCTTGACATACTCCTTTTCCTATTTGGAAACAGTCTGTTGTTCCATGTCCAGTTCTAACTGGTGCTTCCTTATCTGCATATAGGTTTCTCAAGAGGCAGGTCAGGTGATCTGATATTCCCATCTCTTTCAGAATTTTCCAAAGTTTATTCTGAGCCACATAGTCAAAGACTTTGACATAGTCAGTCAAGCAGAAATAGATGTTTTTTCTGGAACTGTCTTGCTTTTTTGATGATCCAGCAGATGTTGGCAATTTGATCTCTAGTTCTTCTGCCTTTTCTAAAATCAGCTTGAACATCTGGAAGTTCATGGCTCATGTATTGCTGAAGTCTGGCTTGGAGAATTTTGAGCATTACTTTACTAGCATGTGAGATGAGTGCAATTATGTGATAGTCTGAGCATTCTTTGACATTGCCTTTCTTTGGGATTGTAATGAAAACTGACCTTTTCCAGTCCTGTGGCCACTGCTGAGTTTTCCAAATTTGCTGGCATATTGAGTGCAGCACTTTCACAGCATCATCTTTCAGGATTTGNTCTTTGGGATTGTAATGAAAACTGACCTTTTCCAGTCCTGTGGCCACTGCTGAGTTTTCCAAATTTGCTGGCATATTGAGTGAAGCACTTTCAGAGCATCATCTTTCAGGATTTGAGAGAGCTCATCTGGAATTCCATCACCTCCACTCACTTTGTTTGTAGGGATGCTTTCTAAGGCCCACTTGACTTCACATTCCAGGATATCTGGCTCTAGGTGAGTGATCACATCATCGTGATTATCTGGGTCATGAAGATCTTTTTTGGACAATTATTCTGTATATTCTTGCCACCTCTTCTTAATATCTTCTGCTCTGTTAGTTCCATACCATTTTTGTCCTTTATCGAGCCCATCTTTGCATGAAATGTTCCCTTGATATCTCTAATTTTCCTGAAGAGATCTCTAGTCTTTCCTTATTTTGTTGTTTTCCTCTATTTCTTTGCATTGATCAATGAGGAAGGCTTTTGTATCTTTCCTTGCTATTCTTTGAAACTCTGCATTCAACTGCTTATATCTTTCCTTTTCTCCTTTGCTTTTTGCTTCTCTTCTTTTCACAGCTGTTTGTAAGGCCTCCTGAGACAGCTGTTTTGCTTTTTTGCATTTCTTTTCCATGGGCATGGTCTTGATCCCTGTGTCTTGTACAATGTCATGAACCTCTGTCCATAGTTTATCAGGCAGTCTGTCTATCAGATCTAGTCCCTTAACTCTATTTCTCTATCAATAAAAGAGAAAGAAGTGAATTGGAAGGAGATGCAAATGGTGCAAAAACTAAACATTTACTCATCATGTGATCTAGTAGTTTTGCTCTTTGGTATTTACTGAAATGAGCTGAAAACTTACATCCACACAAAGCTGCACATGAATATTTTTATTAACAGCCTTATCTGTAATCACATGAAACTAAAAGTGATCAATATCTCCTTCAGCATAGATAAACAAACAATGGTATATCCATTCAGCAGAATGGATACTTAACAATAAAAAGAAGGACAATCTCAAGCCACACATACACAAAAGGAAGAAACTTAAATGTGCATTGCTAAGAGAAAAAAGCCAATTTAAAAGTCTGCGTAGTATATTATTCCAACTATATGACATTTTTGAAAAGGCAAAACTATACAATTAGAAAAATCATTGGTTGCCAGGTGGTATGGGGAGGGAGAAAAAGATGAATAGTTTGGAGTACAGGTGACTTTTAGAGCAGTAAAAATATTCTGTGTAATATCATAATTGTAGATAAATGTCATTGTACATTTTTCAAAATCCATAGGATATATAATACAAAAAGTGAATCGAAGGTAAACTATGGCTTTACTTAACAATATTTCAATACTGACTCATTAGTTTTAACAAATATACCACATTAAAAATTGATAATAGGGGAAACTGGGAATGGGAGGCAAGAGGTTGGAGTTTATGGAGATTTTTATACTTTATGGTCAAGTCTTCTATAAATATAAAAATTCTCAAAAAGTAAAGTCTATTAATTTAAAAATAAAAATAACTACAGATCCCAGATGTATTTCTTTCATTCAATCAAGAAACCCTGAACTCCTTTTGTATTTTAGGCCCTGTTAGAATGTGCAGGGGGAATGGAATTAACCTCCTGGACAGTCATATAAAATTCTCCAATGGAAAAGGAATGAAAACTACATTATTCTAAAATGTAACTTTTTTTTTCAAACTTTCATATTTCAAATCAAATAGTATGATTTCAGTTAAGATCAAGTTCCATTTTTTGTCAAAGCTAAGCTTATGTTGCAAATTATTGTTCTTACTAATAAATCTTTTAAAATGTTATCCTGGAATTATATTTAATTTGAGAAATTGAGTAAAATTTCTAAAATATATTGAGCAATTTACATCCCTTTATGTTCTGTATATACTTAAAATTCAGTTACTGTATTCTGAAAAAATAGATTATTTAAATTATCTCAATAACGCAGAAGTCTTGTATCTGTGTACTGGAAATCATGAATGGATATATTTTTAAATATGTATTTTAAAAGAAATGATCTTTTTTCAGAACATATAACTGAAGTATTTTAAGTCATTTTTTAGAAAAAAGCAGATATAGCTGATATCTATATAAATTTATCTATATGTCTGATAAAATAAAACAATTTTAGCTTATTATCCCATTATTACTTTTTAGAAAGCAGGAAGAACCTAAAATGTCCAAGTTGAATAAGAGTTTTACTCAACACTGAGGGAAGTCTATCTTTTATATAAGAGAAAGATTAAAGACTGACTTTTTTTTAAAGAGTTAATGATTCAGCAGTTATCTTAAGAAAGTTTTACAACCCACATAGAAACATTTCTAGAGAAAACTGAAAAGGGTAGTTAAGTCCTACAGCCTCTAAATTAATATAAAATCATATTTTTTAAACTAAGAATTTATTTAAAAGTGCTCTGAATATAAAAATAAGGTTATCAATAGAAAGTGATTCTTTGCTACCAAAAGGCACAGAAGATAAAGAACCTAACATAATCACATCTCTATAGCCTTTCTGGATTTTCTCACCCAGGCCTCTGTTTATTTTCTGAGGCTACTAAACTATTTAACAAATCACCAAATATCTGTGTGTGTGTGTGTGTGTGTGTGTGTGTCTGTGTGTCTGTTGTTTAGTCGCTAAGTTTTATCTGACTCTTTTGCAACCCCATGAATTGTAGCCCACCAGATTCCTCTCTCCATGTTTCCAAGTCAAAAATACTGGAATGGGTGCCATTTCCTTCTTCAGGGGAATCTTCCTGCCCTATGAATAGAACCCATGTCTCCTGCATTGGCAGGCAGGTTCTTTGACACTGAGCTACCTGGTAAATCCATGTATGTTTGTTCACCTTTTACCATCTAGAATGTGGGTTCTTAGATATAGAGTGTACATTATACACTCGTTTATTTTTAAAGTTTCTTACAATGTTTCTAAAATATAGCAGGCACTAAGATATGTTACTTGAAATATAATAATTAAAAAAATATATTGTACTGAGGGAGAATGGTGACAAGTATTGGATGAGTTATGGGCACTATGGAGTCGCTGTGAATTTGTTGAGTGTGTTATGGACTGCACTCTCCTTTCCAAGTCTATCTCTATGAAATTAATAAAAATTAAAATGATAGATTCCAGATGAGAAACCATAAGTATTTCAGAATAGTAGAGAAATAAAAGGAAGAAACAGATTATTATGCATTTTCTTCCTTGAACATAATACAAGAAGGTTTAAATGAGTTTAGTCTCATCAAAATAGCAGCCCTAAGGAAAGTACAGCATGCTTTATGAAGAGTCACTGTGTCCATACTGTGCTCATTCCAGTGGTTACAGATCTTTTGGTAATACTTGTTTACTTAGTTTGTTGTTCTTTCTTAGATCCAAAAACAAGAATGGTTTGAGTGCAAAATGTCAGAATACAATGTTTTGTTCTTTGTGCTTCTTATGCTTGTGCTACTGTCTCTGTGACGTTTGAAGGTGAAGATAAAATTTAATGAGCAATATCAACATTACTAGCAAATATTAGTAAGAGCCCATCTAGATGTGAAAAAGGATGGGGTCATTTTCAGGGGATTGGTTTAAGTAGAGTCAGGTACTGATTTCACAAGCTCTCTTTACATTACATAGAACAGACTCTGCTACACTTTTTCCCTCTTGTAATTTATGTTTTTTCATCTGTATTGCTGCCTAGACTCATTTTCAAAGTTTTTAGTAGTTGATGTCATTGTCTTCACACTTCAAAATTTTTCATAAATTTTTTGTTATGGTTACCATTGTAAAGTTCCTATAAATGAATGGCCAACTTAAAAGTGAGAGACATACATACACCCCAAATAATGCATGTATTCCTAAAGAGGAAGATTTTAAACCTTTTTTTCTCTTTTTTCTTTCACAAATTTAAACTACACTGCATTTGTTGGTAATTCTTGATTACTAAATCATTCTTTGAAGAAATAATGTCTGTTCTGTTTTGCCATTTAATATGATCATTTAGTACTGTAATTTAATGTGAGTTGCTCTGATTTCTTTGCCCACAGATGAGACAAATTTTAAGAAATAAATCACTAAACTATGTCATTGTCTTAAAACTATTACTAAGTAACCCTTACATAGAATATGGCATATGATACATTTAAAATTTTTCATTAATATTTTAAACAATGATAAATCTTCTGTAAATAAAATTATTAATAGTATAAGCAACATTTATCAGAATTTATTTCTAAGCAATGAGACTCGTATAATGAAACACTGAACTTTTGAGGTGTCCATTGAGTAGTTTGTGCCAAAGTTATAGTCATTCACAATGTTGTTGGTTAAGATAATGATTTATCACTGAGAATAAAGTATTTATCATCTCTTCAATAGAATCACACAATCATAGACAAACATATACATCCATATTCCTACATCACAACCCATGAACAACACAGTGTTTTTTAATTTTTCAGTGAAAGAATGAAAAGGGGAATAAATGAATGTGAAATACTGATAAACCAAGAGTTAACTTTTAATGTATCTTGGATTTGAAGTACAAAAATTATAAAAATGAACAATATTTTTATCTGGGTTAATCCATTATCCTCTCAGAAATTAAAACCATTAGATGTCTTCTCAAATAAGACACACAGCAAATTTAAATAATAGCACTGTCTGCTTGACAAATGCAATTCAATTTTGTTAGAATGACTTTTTTTCTCCCTACCAGTTGATATTAGCTATGTGAAATAATCTTTATATTAGAAAGTCTAATATTCAGAATGTGTTTTAAATAGTACAAACCTTATTCAAGTTTTTTGTATCAACATTGTTCATATTTTAACTGCTAAAAATATAGTTACATTATTCTTATTAAAAACTCAGCTCATTTGATAGATATATAATTGTCAGTTAATAATTTTTTAAGGAACCCAAATGCAATAATATGCAATTAAAGGAAAGTTGAAATATTAAGGGAAGAGCATACAATTTTCCTATAGCAATTTCTATTGCTATGGCAGCTGGATAGCTTAAAATGCTAGATTGAAGTCGTTTGTCTAGTTACCTTCATGCTCATTGACAAAAATCTGTGTTTTCAGCTTTTCTCTGTAGTAGCCCTGTTTTAAGGACTTTTAAGATAAGTTTCTTAAACTGTACAGACTTTTTAAAATTTTTAAATGGTAAAAACATTATCAAAAATATAAATAAATAAATATTAATAATCTCAGAATAATCTCATTTTCTCAAATTAACCTGTGTTTCATACAAAAAAAAAAAAAAAAAAACTGGCCACACTGAAAGATGGACATGCTGATTATAAGACCAATTTTGTTTTCAAAGAAGGAACAAAAAGAGAAAGAATGAGTGCTATGTCCACAGCTGCAGACTACAGCAGCTGGCCTGTGTAACACACTGCTGATGGCGCTTGTCACATGTGAATGGGGAGGTGAGAAGCCAGGAAAGGTTATGCTGGCTCTGCACTGAGAAGGCCTTTTCCAGTGAGCTTGATTGAAGGAGCAGCACGTTCCTCCCATATTAGTTGCAGCTCCCATCTGGCTGTTATTAACACTTGCTCAGAATATTTGTCCAAGCACTTACATTTAGCCCACCTTGTCATCATTCGGTGTTCTCAAAGAGCAGAAATATAATTACCCAGCTCAGAAAAAAAGAGAAATCATTTTCAATCATTGCTTGACACAAGATGGAGCTGTAGAATGCAGAATCACGCTACAATTCTGCGATGAGGGAAAACTGATAAAATCTGTGGCAAATGGAAGACCCCTAACAAGTAGAATGGATTTGTGGATATTCTCAAACAAGTCATCAAAGTAAAATATGAATTAGGGAAAAAGCATGGATACATAGTGACATGTAATCAAATATTGTCAATGAAGTTGCCATGAAGCTAAAAATATAAATTTTATGCTTAATAAATTCACCCCACAGTAAAGAAAGCAACTTGTATTCTCTTAAATTGATAACAATGCAATCACTGCAATCCATGTTTGTCTGCTTTTCCATGCTGCTTTATGGAAAAACCTAACTTTGAATTTTCACTCTGATGATTTAGAAAGAGTTCTAGTTATTTGAAAGTGGACGTAAGAGAGTTAAGATTTTCCTTCTTCTGATATGCAACAAATTATCCAATTTTGAATGCGCCCAAATATCTATTTTTCTCTAACTTTTTATTTTGTCTGAATCCTAGTGAAAATATGAATAGTTTAATTAGTCATATCCTTTTATGCAAGTTATTTAATTAATTTGGAAATTTTTTGGAAGCTTTGCTAATCAGGGACATTAATATTAAAATTCATGATATAATAATAATATGAGCAAAGAAAAATAACTTCCTTAAAAAATTCTGTGAAGAGAAACTAAATTCAAATAAAAACATAGCTTGCACTCATATTTACTTATGACTTATCAAGTTGCTACATTTTGGTTAGAAGTAAAGTATTAGCCAGCAAAATAATTGTTTAATGGGAGTTGCATATGTTGCTGTCAGCAAAAATTATTTAATTTAAAAAGTGCTATCTTTCCAGAGTTAGAGCAATATTAACAGAGGAGTTGCCAGTACATTTTCTAAGTAGAAAACAAAGCAAAACCTTTATTTTATAAATGATGTTGTTAATGACAAATGCATGATTCAAAGGATCTTTTCACAGGGAGTTTCAAGAGAGAGGGGACATATGTACACCTACGGTTAATTCATGTTGATGTATGACAGAAATCGAACCAATATTAAAAACAATCATCAGTCAATTAAAAATAAATAAATTTAATTATTAAGAAAGGGTCTTTCCAGGTAACTCGATGGTAAAGAATCTGCTGGCCAATGCAGGAGTCCCAGGAGATATGGGTTCAATCCCTACATCAGGAAGATCCACTGGAATAGGAAATGATGACCCGCTCCTGTATTTTTGCTTGGAAAACTTCATGGACAGTGGAGCCTGGCAGGCTACAGTCCAAGGGGTTGCAAAAAGTTGGCACAACTGAGCTACTGAGCACATGAAAAGAAGCTATTTAGAAAAAATAATTTTTCATAAAACCATTAGAAAGAAATTTTCTTTTTGCTGAAATTCATGTTTGTGAATTAAATATGCTTGTGAAATCTCATTACTAGCACGTTAAATCTTATATTTTCTATCTTGTCAGTAATGATGCTTGTTGTACTGATTGATTCTAAACTCTCATAAAAGAAAGATACATTGTAATACATCTGTAAATAAAAATTGATAAGTAAATATTATCTGTGTGGTAACAACTACTGTACTAATAAAATAATAACCATTTTACCAGCTGTTTACAGGTAGATGCAAAAGAAAATATAGCCTTTCTCCATTGCATCTATTGTATTTTATAGACTTTTTGTGACCCCATGGACTGTAGCCTGCCAATATCCTTTGTCCAGGGAATTCCTCAGGCAAGAATACTAGAGTGGGCAGCCACTCCCTTCTCCAGGGTATCTTCCCACCCCAGGGATTGAACCCTGGTCTCCTGCATTGCAAGTGGATTCTTTACTGTCTGAGCCACAAGGGAAGCCCCGTTTGAGGTATAAGTTTGGTACAACTAATGAAACTGTAAAAAGGAGAAACAAATAATGTAAAATAAACTGTATACATTTAAAATAAATACTAACATTAGTGAATATTAATGCATATATTCAACTAAACATATCTATAAAACTAGGATAAGGAACAATTTCATCACTGTCTGTTTCCTAATGAGCTTTCATAATTCTCTTTTTCAAAATCCATGTTTCAGACAACCAATGATTATTTTCTATAAGTGTAGATTAGTTTGCATTTACTGGAAGTTGATTTTAGTGGAATCACAGAGTTTGCACTCTGGTCTGGCTTCTTTCACTTAGGATCATACCTTTAAGTTTTATCCATGTTATATTGTATATCAATACTTTGTTCATTTTTATGGTTCTGTAGTATGCGGCTTTATGTATGCATCACAGTTTTTTTTCTATTCATCCATGGGTAAATATTGGGTTCTTTCCTGTTTGGGGCTATATAGAGGGGGGTGAAAAAGCTGCCATAAATACTTGAGTACAAGTCTTCCTGTGGCCATTTATTTTTTATTTTTCTTGGGTGTCTTTTGACTCTGGCTAATGGCTTCCCAGATGGCTCTAGTGGTAAAGAACTCACCTGAAATGCAGCAGATGGAAGAGATGGTGAGTAAGATTCCTTGGAGGTGGGTATGGCAACCCACTCCACTACAGTTTTCTTGCCTGGAGAATCCCATGGACAGAGAAACCTGGTGGGCTACAAGTCCATAGGTGTGCAAAGAATCTAACACAGTTGAAGTGACTTAGCACACAGTAGAAACACAATTTACTCCAGGCTTTGAGTGAACTCTAGTTATTGTTGCACTGATCCTTTCTCTTGTTTCTTTCTCTGACTTTGGTAATTGTTNACAAGTCCATAGGTGTGCAAAGAGTCTAACACAGTTGAAGTGATTAGCACACAGTAGAAACACAATTTATTCCAGGCTTTGAGTGAACTCTAGTTATTGTTGCACTGATCCTTTCTCTTGTTTCTTTCTCTGACTTTGGTAATTGTTAAAAGAATTCAGTAAAATAAGTACTCAGTTAAAGACTTGAAGGGAGACTTCTGCAGGTGTCCAGAGCCCTTTCTCTTTTCAGCTCTGTTCTCTCTTGGGCTCTCCCAGAAACTCTAGCTGCTTAGGCCTCCTGCAAGTTTATCTCCTCAGCGTAGTCTTCTGAGTTCTTTCAGTTTCACCTCCCAGCACTTCCTAGAAACTCTCTCCATAGGGAGTCCATAGGACATAAGCTGGTGCAATTGTAGGACTCACCTTGTTTATTTCTTTTCTTTCAGGGATCACTTTTTCACTTTGAAATGTCTGAAAACCAGTTGTTTGTATACTCATATATTTCTCCAGTTTATTTATTTTGGTTTAAGGAGAAAGAGTGAGGGATAAGTTTTGTCTGTGTTACTCTGTCACAGCCAGAGGGATGTATCTCTGTAAACTATTACAAATCAGCCCCCGATAGTGGCTTTCTTTCCAGCTTGTCATCTACCTACCTTGGCATGGTGGAGTTGAACTAGTTTTCACTAATCATTGCCAAGTTGCCATTCAAAAATATTTTCATCAGTTTCTCATTATGTTAAGGCTCTTTTAGGATCCTAAATTCCACTAAAATCTGTGATCTGGTTCCTTCTGCCTTCTCTGTAAAAGGCAGGCAGTGGTAGTCCCATGTCAATTAGAACATGAACAGAATTCATGTTTCCTTCAATACACTACCATTAGCACCTTCTAATTCAGGTTACATCCACAAGGGTTAATGTCTGCTCTCAGTTCCCCTGCTGATTTCTCAGAGTTAGTTATTTTCTGTCTGAATATAGATTTTTGGCAAGAAAGGAAGAACAATGCTACCTTACCATCTTGACAGTAAACATAAGCTAGTTGTTTTCCTTTTTACTACATATTTTTTCTTTTTTGAGGCAGTCTCTTATCCAAGGACTTCAACCATTACCTTTAACTAATTTTAAAAAGCATTAGTTTAAATTATCTTATTTAATACATGCAATCTGTATGGTCTCACTGTGAAAGATTGTTGTAGAATGAGTGTGAGATGTCTCCAAGTCTCATAAGACTCAGATCCTGGTTTGGTATGTTGGCATTACTGATAAAGGGCCAGTTATAAAATGAGAAATTTTAGGAAGCCATCAGAGCAGAGAGGCACAGCCTTAAGGCATAGATCTTTATTTACCTGGAACAATGTGACTTCAGCCCAAATGTATCTGCTGAATGGCAATACAATTTCAAAATACTAATCACAATATCACCACTAATAAATCACTTTGTCCTGTTTCGTTCTCACAGATATACACTTAATCTCACCTATCTTTTGCCTGTAAGTGGTACATTTCAGGAATAGCAGTATATTTTTTGAGGGAATGGAAAGTGTGTGAAAACTAATTTATGACTAACTTTACCATTGAATTTTAATATTTTAAAATTTGGGTTAATTCAGTATTTAAAAAGTATGAATGGAGAAATACAGAGTTTTAGGTTGTCATCTATGACCATAAACCAAATGTCAGATATTTCAATAAGCTTCCTATTTTCCCAATTTTAGAATAAACTTGTAGAAAATAGTGGTAGATTTTGTGTACAAATACTAACTGAAATTCATATCTTGATTTATTTTCCAATTTAAAATATTAATAACTTTACAAAATGACCTTACTGATATTAGAATATTGTAAACTGCTAAGAAATCTATTCAAACTTATATCTTGCTTTAATATCAATTAAATGTGAGTATAAAATTAGGAATTTGAGTGTTCACAAATGGTATTATAATTGAAGATGTGAGAAAATTGGTATCATTAGAAGAAATGCTGTAACCCTGATTATTCATATTGCCTTTAGCTTATTCAAATTCATATGCTTTATTACTAACAGAAAAGAATGATCTTGTGGTAATCAAGGATATGAAGTGGGTATGGCACAAAATGGTAGGAAAAATAACTCAAAAAGGTATCATACTAACAAATGAAACAATTTTAGTAATAACATTTCTTGCAATAAAAAGTTTTACTGGGAGAGAATTTAGTAATTTAATAAATAAAATATGTATGATATAAAATATAAAATAGTTTGTGTTTGATTTTTTGTAT
>SJYA01001036.1:1331590-1420183 GCA_006410615.1 Neotragus moschatus | reverse complement strand
TATAACTTTATCTTGGATTATATAAAAATAGCAGTATAATTTTGGTAATAATTTAGTTATTAATATTGAAATAGTTCATGTTCTTTCAAAATATTGAATAACCAATAAAATTCTTTAAAATACTTAGATTTGTAAAATATGTTGCATCAGACAAATAATGCCTTGAATTTTAATTTCAGGCATTTGCATCTTTTTAACTTTTCATATAAAGCAGATTAAATTTTGGAACTCTTAGTCATAGAGTTATTTAATTACTCAGAGGAGTTATTCATTTTGTTAAATATTAGATGATCAATAGTTCTTATTAATAAAGTGGAAAACATAGTAATACTATGTATTTGATTTATTAAAAGGTTCTTAAATGGTTTTAATACTCGTTAGGAAATTTCTATAATTCTTTCATTATTTGACATTATGTAAATGCATCATTTTACTTCATCAGAATGACAGTGTGTATCCAGATATGCAAGATTCTAGGGCCCTCAAAGAAGCATTAAGTCTGCTTGTAAAATACGGTAAGAAGCTATAAGATGTGAAATCTGTTGAACAGTTCCAAAATGAATTCCTCTGCAAAGATGGCAGAATAAAAGTATAACTTGTGCTATTTAAAACCACTGTTCTTTTGGACTCTAGTCTCAGTAGCTCAGCAGTAGTCCCTCAAACCTGAAATGATGTCTTTCCTTTTTGATCAGGTCCACATGAACTCTATGTCTGGGAACTTCAAGCTGGCATTCACCTTCCCTGCATTTCTTCCTTCAAAGCAGGTCACTGTGCAGTTAAATGGACAGTGCCAGCTGTAGTAGATTGGGAAAGGAGGGCTTCAAAAGCTGCAAAAGTAATGCCCATGCTCCTAGCATTTCTCCAAGGACTGGCTGGGATGGTTCTTTTCTGCAACTTGATAGACCTCTGTTCTTTTTTCTCTGCCACTCTCAGAAAATTGAGTCAAAAGTTCCCCTGGGAACTTTGCTGTATTTGTAGTCATTGCATTTTATCTCTTGGGACTCCTCCACAAGCTAGAAAATTTTTTATCTAGAGAGCAGAATAACTGTTCATTGTGACTGTGTTGTGTGTGTGTGTGTGCTGATAAGAATGAAAGTAAGAGCAAAATATAAATATGAGAAGAAATTTTTTGTGATATTATATAATATGTGAGGCTGATATTTCAATAAGGCAATCAACAAATATTTATTAAATATCTAATATGAGGCAAAGTGCTGAAGTTTCAGGTACTGAAGTAGAGCAGGGAATACACATTGTTCTGTTCTCAGGGAGCTCATCTCATAATTATCTTCAGCACTACTCATCAGCATTCATGTTATACCAATAGATTTGGACTTTTGTGTGTTTACTGTACATGTGTTTTAAGTAAATCTACATGAAGAATTTAATTGTAAAAGCAGTATGAGAGTGTAGTAAAAATCAGATTAACCAATATAAAGCTGTACAAAATCAAAAAGGAAATTTCTCAGTTTCACAGTGTTAAGACCCTTACACTCTTTAATATACATTGCTTTCTTCACTGACCAAATATCAAGAAGATGTTCCTACATCATTAAACAGTCACTTAAATTGCATTATAGGTAGACCAGATGCTCAATACTTCTTTGGTGAGTACTTAGTGTTGTCCTTTTATTTTTACTAGTAAAAAATTTAAACGTGTAGGTAAATTCTCTGACTGTATTTTAAATCAAAGTCATAGAGGCAAAACTGTAGCTTCAAAAAAATGTTCTTATTTAAAATTGTGATGCATATTGTTATTCAATCACTCATTCATTTATTGAATAAAATATTAAATATTTACTACATAATGAATGCTGCTGTAGTTACTAGAGATAAACAATAATGTTCACATTTTCATGCAGTTTTCATTCTAGTTAGACAAAAAAAAATGAGCAAATGAACATATCACTTGAAAAAACAGAGATGAATGCTAAAGAGAAAAATGAATGATGGTAAAGTTGCTCTTTTATACAAGTGGTCAGGGAAGGCCTCCCAGATAAATGACATTTGAGCTTTCACTTGAAGGATGGGAGAGAGATAGCCATAATGATTGATATCTGGGAGAACTGTGCTCCGGAGATAAGGAAATATCAAAAGTAAAATCTCTGAGCCAGGGGTCCATGTTATATTTGAAGAAGATGAAGGAGATCCATAAAACTGGGGGTGACTTAACATAAGAAGAAGTGGTAGGAGGTGAAATGGGAGAGATAGTGGGGGATCAGATCATGTAAGGCATTGTAGGTCACTGTAAGGACTTTTACTCTGAGTGGAAAACAGTCGTGTGATCAATCTTAGAGAACTAATTACGTTTCCTAATAACATTGTGCAAGAAGCCCTATATATTGGAACCATTTCTCATGTTGATTTATTGATTGTATCATTTGAGGTTCAACCAGAGAAATAGAGCCAGGAAGATATGTGTGTGTGTGCTTATGTGTATACATATGTGTATATTTGCATTGCTGTTGTTATTCAGTTGCCCAGTCATGTCCAACTCCGCAACCACATGACCACAGCATGCCAGACCTTCCTGTTCCTCACCATCTCCCCAAAGTTTGCCCAAGTTCACATCAATTGCATCAGTGATCCCATCCAGCCATCTCACCCTCTGATACCCTCTTCTTCTCCTCTCAGTCTTCGCCAGCATCAATGACTTTTCCAATGAGTTGGCTGTTCTCATTAGAAAACCAGAATTACTAGAGCTTCAGCATCAGTCCTTCCAGCCAGTATTCAGGGTTGATTTCTCTTAAGATTGACTGGCTGGATCTTCTTGCTGTCCAAGGGACTTTCAGGAGTCTTCTCCAGCACCACAGTTCGAAAGGATCAATTCTTTGGCACTCTGCCTTCTTTATGGACCAGCTCTCACACCTGTACATGACCACTGGAAAGACCATAACCTTGACTATACAGACCTTCGTAGGCAGAGCAATGTCTCTGCTTTTCAACACACTGTCTAGGTTTGTCATAACTTTTCTTCCAAGAAGCAATNCTGTCCAAGGGACTTTCAGGAGTCTTCTCCAGCACCACAGTTCGAAAGGATCAATTCTTTGGCACTCTGCCTTCTTTATGGACCAGCTCTCACACCTGTACATGACCACTGGAAAGACCATAACCTTGACTATACAGACCTTCGTAGGCAGAGCAATGTCTCTGCTTTTCAACACACTGTCTAGGTTTGTCATAACTTTTCTTCCAAGAAGCAATCATCTGCAGTCACCATGCATGGTGATGATCTTATTTTTTTTTTTTTAATATTCAGTTTCAAGCATTTTTAAAATATCTAGTTTTAATTTTAATATACATATTATACAATATATTATGTATATATATAATAGATATATTAAAAGGAAAAGAGGATCAAGAGTCTGTTGTTGTTGTTGTTGCTGTCCAGTTGCTCAGTTTGTGTCTGACTCTGTGACCCAGCACATCAGGCTCCCCTGTCCTTCACTATCTCCCAGAGTTTGCTCAAGCTCATGTACATTGAGTCAATGATGCCATCCAACCACTTCATCCTCCGTTGCCCGCTTCTCCTCCTGCCCTCAATCTTTCCTAGCATTAGAGTTTTTTCTGATGAGTTGGCTCTTCATATCACATGGACAAAGTATTGGAGTTTCAGTTTCAGCATCAATCTTTCCAATAAATATTCAGCATTGATTTCCTTTAGGACTGGAGAACCTGTAGCAGAACTTTAAATGCCTGTCTTTTTCCATGGCTTGTAAATGCGAATAATTTCCCATCTACTTTTTTGACTGGAAGAGAAAAGGAAGCATTGACAAAATCAAAGGCTACATACCAGGTATCTGTAATCATACTGATCTCTAGAAAAGATATCATGTCTGGCACATAATGTGCAATTAGAGCTACTGAATTACTACCCGGTGTGTTTATACTAGCCCACAGTCATCCATTAGCACTCATATAGTTTCAACTGTCACTAGACTTTTTCAGGCTGTTTGGACTGTTATATCCAAAGACTAAGTAGCTTATAAACAAGAGAAATTCATTTCTCACATTGATTAATCTGAAAAGTCCAAGATCAATGTCCCAGTATGGCACAGTCTTATGAGGCCCTGTTCTTTGTTCTTAGTTAGCACCTCCTTGCTGTTTCCTCACATGATGGAAGAGGCTGGGCATCTCTCTGAAGCTCCTTTTATAAGGGCAGTACTCCCACTCAATAAATTGGACTTTCCTGGTGGCTCAGATGGTAAAACGTCTGCCTGCAGTTTGGGAGACCTGGGTTTGGTCCCTGGGTTGGGAAGATCCCCTGGAGAAGGGAATGGCAACCCATGCCAGTACTCTTGCCTGGGCAATCCTATGGACATAGGACCCTGGTAGGCTACAGTCCATGGGGTTGCAAAGAGTCAGACATGATGGAGCAACTTCACTCTCAGTTTCAGTCCCACTCATGAGAGATTTTGTCCTCACAACCTAAACACCTTCCAAAGGCATACCATTGAATACTATCATTTGGGGGAACTGAGTTCAAAATATGAATTGGGGAAGTACAAAAATTTCAGCCCATACTGCTATTAAATTAAATGAAGATATATATTGCAGGGTTGGTTTTCTGCCATTTTTTCTGATTTTTTTTGTTTATTCTTGTGTTCTAAATATCTAATAGGAATGTTTGGATCTGCCTGTATACTTACCAGAATCTTTACCATAGGGTAAATAAAAATTTTATTTTTATTTAAAAATAAATAAAATTTTATTTCATTGGGATTTTGTTCAATTTATAGAATAACTCAGAGAAAACTTGCATTTGTATTATCCATCTCTCAGATCATAGCATTTCTATGTTTAAGTCTATATTTTTCTCCTTCAGTAGAATTTTAAAATGTTTGTAGGCTTTACACTTCTTGTTAGTTTTATTACCAGATATTATTCTGCTTGTTATTGCAAATAACATATTTTATCTCATTGTATCCACACTTTGGTGATTATCAGCATATATAAAGTGATGACAAACTGAGAAAACTGTAACATAATAAATATACTACAAGTCTGAAAAATTAATACCAAAAATGCAATAGAAAAATGTAATTTCAGAAGTTCAGGAGATTTTATCTGTTTTATTTATTGACATATCTTTAACACCTACAAGAAGACTTATACCTAGCAGTTGTTCAATAAGTAATTAAAGAAGAAATAAATTTAAATTATATGAACATGACTAGCATAAATAATAAGTGAAATTAGAGATTTTAAAACTCATTATAAATTAAATGCAAGTTAGAGTTATTATGTAGTACTTTTCTATGAGATGAGCATAGTTAAAATGATTGAAAACGCACTGGACTGAAGATGATTCTAGTAATAAACAACTTTCATATCTGGAAATATACATATATGCATTGATTTTATTGGCTAACTAAATGTTGGAAACATTTTAAATGTCTAAATATATAGATATATAAAGGGCTTGCTTATTAAATTTAGATATGTTCATTCAGTGGAATATTATCCAGCCATTAATGCAAAAAGCATTTGTGTGCATGTTCTTGGGTGTGTATATGTCCAAGTGTGTGTGTTTAAAAATGTATATATTATGTATATGTACATCTAAATTGAATTTTCAAGTAAATAATATATAGTACAGAACAATAAATATATAGTGTTCCTTGAATTATATAAATGCATTAACTGTCAAAAATAAGTAAAATAATTTAATTGTGATATTTCACATAATCTTATCCTAACATAACCTCTAGTCTTAGCTGCCCTAATGAATGAATGTTGAATTTTTTAACATAATTCCTTTCTGATATCAGTTGAGATTATAGTAAACTGTACAAATATTCATTTATACTCAAATCATTCAAATACATTTCAATGTAACTTTTAGCTAATAATCCTATCAATTTTTTCATTATTTCTTTTTTTTCACAATGGATCTTATTTCAACAACCAGGGATCGAACCATACCCTCCCCTCCTGAAATGGAAATGGGTCAACAGGGAATTCCCTGCCATATTTCTCTCTGGGGTGTTGATTGTGCAATCTACCTTGCAATGTTCTTTAAATGAAATAACTCAGTTAATTTAAACAAGAACAGTGATATATTTTTTTTAATTTCTATCACTTCCATTATGGGTGAGGGAAATCAAGAGAGAATTTGTGAAATAAAGTTAAGTCAGGAATGGAATTTTGTAGCTCATGTTCCTAACACACTAATAGTATCATTTCTACCACTATTTGACCAAGTTGAGTTTGGGGCAATAAGAGCTTTTCTCTCTGTTCTATTTCCTAATGTATTGCTTGTTGAACTTCCAATAATTTAACTGGGTCCAGAAGCTGTGTCACTTCCTCAAGGTTTGGCAGAGCTAACTGGCTACAAATTTGCATTTTCCCCCCTGAATTATAAACTATTCAAAAAATGAATACCATTTTCCTTATTTTCTTTGTCTTGGCCTTTATGCTTGGTGATAGTTTGCTGTGAGGCAATAGAAGAAAAAAAATGGATGCATTCAGGTTTCATTTGACTTCTGCATGTTTCTACTTCACTTCTATGAAAGTCTATTCCTTAAATCCAGGGCTTCCCCAGTGGCTCAGTGGTAAAGAATCTGCCTGCAGTGCAGGAGACCCTGATTAGATTCCTGGGTTGGGAAGATCCATTGAATGGATAGGCTACACACTCCAGTATACTTGGGCTTTCCTGGTGGCTAAGCTGGTAAAGAATCTGCCTGCAATGTGGGAGACCTAGGTTAGATTCCTGGGTTGAGAGATCCCCTGGTGAAGGGAACTGGCTACCCACTCCAATATTTAGGCCTGGAGAATTCCATGGACTGTATAACCCATGGGGTTGCAAAGAGTCAGATAAGAATGAGTGACTTTCATTTTTCACTTTTCATTCCTTTAATAATATTATCTTTATTCACAGATGTAGAGAACAGATATATGGATATCAAAAGAGAAAGGGATCCAGAGGAATTGGGAATCTGAGATTGACACATATGCTTATTGATACTATGTATAAAATAGATAATTAATGAGATCATACTTTATCACACAGGGAATTCTACTTGATGAATGGGAAGAGAATACAAAATGGACAAAATAGTATATGTCTGACTGATTCATTTTTCTGTGCAGTAGAAACGAACACAATATTGTAAAGCAACTATACTCCAATAAAAATTAATTTTAAAAGAATATCATTATTCAAATAATGACCAGTTCTTTGAGACTCCGTTTCTAAATTTGACAATCTGCTGCATTCAACCATAAGAAGTGCTACTAAATTAGCCAAAACTTAAGGCAATTCACAACTTAGAACCAGTTCCAAAATTGTATTAATCTTACAAGAAATAAATAACAGGAAAAATGTGTGAGTTAAATATTTCAGTTCAATTAAACTGGTAAGCCAAAACCTTAGAAAGGAATGATGAGGCTCTTGAAAAGTATAGTGCAAACCAAGTATTAATCTCTAAAATAAAGGTTTTTGTCTTACATTTGGGCAAAATTAAACATCATGATTTTACCCAAATTGATGTTTCACCTATTTGACTTAATAATCTTGTCAGCAGTAAATTGTAAAACGTCAGTAACAATTATTAAAGAACATATGTGTACAGGAGAACCAAGCTTCCTGAAATATAATTGTTCATTTCTGCTAGTGTCACTTCTGTACAATATTAGAACACAGAAGTCTCACTGGCAATGATGTCTATATTTGATCTCAAATATTTTGACAAAAGCACTTAAGAAAAGGAAAAAGAAAGGGCAATACCTACATATTTTTATTTTAAAGGAGGCAGAAAATCTAATTTCATAAAATATATGTAACTGATTTCCATATTTAGAAATATCTAGATAATTCACTTGTGCTTATACATGAATATGATAAAATGTAGGAGCTGTGTAGATATAGACTAGGTACTGATATGGAGTTTATATCCTAATCATATACTCCATTTACTGCACTCTAATATATTGATATGTTGCTGCATCTTCAAAGCTAGCAATGGTGGGTTGAGTCCTCACATTGCATTATACTGGTATCCTTTTCTGTCTGCCTCTCTACTTAAGACCTTTATGATTAATTTGGCAAATTTATTAGCATACTTAATTTCAGGTCCATCTGTAATTCCCCTTTGTTATATAACCTAATTTATTATTCATGGATTCCAGGGATTAGGACTACAACACTTATGCCCACCAGGGGGAGATGTAGAAATATGTAGATAGCATTTTTATTGTCATAATAATTAGAGGAATGCTCCTGGGAAATTTGTAGGCAGAGGCTAGGTCATACACAATGCTCAAGAGAGCCCTTCAAAATGAAGAACTGTCCAGAATGAATGGGGATTGCAAACAATCTACTCAAAATACAAATCAAAAGGAGTTTATCACCAAAAAGATTGATTTTTTTAACATAAACCTGCACAATAGAGCCCAGTAGTTAAGGAGAATATTATTAAAGAGGAGTTTAAATATGTCAAATTCAGTTTATCTTGAATTTATTTAATAATAAATGCCTGCATTTTGTCTTATTAATGTATTATAAACATTCAAAACATCTATTTATTTGGTATATGCTTAATGCAGGGAAGCCCCCAGTGGTAAAGAATCTGCCTGTAATTCAGGATACAGATGCAGGAGACTCAAGTTCCATCCCTGGTTTGGAAAGATTCCCTGGAAAAGGAAATGACAACTCACTCCTGTATTCTTGCCTGGAAGATCCTAAGGCCAGAGAAGACTGGCAGGCTACAGTCCATGGGGTCACAAAAAAGTTGGACTATACAACAAATGCTTGCTGCACTAGCATAATTTCAGAAATTATGAAAATAATTGTAAATATTAAAAAGATGAAAGCAGCTGTTTTTAACACATTACTAAGTTTATGAGGTTTTAGAAAAGGCAGAGGAACCAGAGATCAAATTGCCAACATCTGCTGGATCATCGAAAAAGCAAGACAGTTCCAGAAAAACATCTTTTCTGCTTTTTGACTATGCCAAGGCCTTTGACTGTGGGGATCACAATCAACTCTGGAAAATTCTAAAGGAGATGGGAATACCAGGTCACCTGACCTGCCTCTTGCGAAACCTATATGCAGGTCAGGAAGCAGCAGTTAGAACTGGACATGGAACAACAGACTGGTTCCAAATAGGAAAAGGAGTACGTCAAGGCTGTATATTGTCACCCTGCTTATTTAACTTATATGCAGAGTACATCATGAGAAATGCTGGGCTGGAAGAGGCACAAGCTGGAATCAAGATTGCCAGGAGAAATATCAATAACTTCAGATAAGCAGATGACACCACCCTTATTGCAGAAAGTGGAGAGGAACTAAAAAGCCTCTTGATGAAAGTGAAAGTGGAGAGTGAAAAAGTTGGCTTAAAGCTCAGCATTCAGAAAACAAAGATCATGGCATCTGGTCCCATTACTTCATGGGAAATAGATGGGGAAACAGTGGAAACAGTGGATGACTTTATTTTTCTGGGCTCCAAAATCACTGCAGATGGTGATTGCAGCCATGAAATTAAANATATTGTCACCCTGCTTATTTAACTTATATGCAGAGTACATCATGAGAAATGCTGGGCTGGAAGAGGCACAAGCTGGAATCAAGATTGCCAGGAGAAATATCAATAACTTCAGATAAGCAGATGACACCACCCTTATTGCAGAAAGTGGAGAGGAACTAAAAAGCCTCTTGATGAAAGTGAAAGTGGAGAGTGAAAAAGTTGGCTTAAAGCTCAGCATTCAGAAAACAAAGATCATGGCATCTGGTCCCATTACTTCATGGGAAATAGATGGGGAAACAGTGGAAACAGTGGATGACTTTATTTTTCTGGGCTCCAAAATCACTGCAGATGGTGATTGCAGCCATGAAATTAAATTACTCCTTGGAAGAAAAGTTATGACCAACCTAGATAGTATGTTGAAGAGCAGAGACATTACTTTGCCAACAAAAGTCCATCTATTCAAGGCTATGATTTTTCCTGTGGTCATGTATGGATATGAGAGTAGGACTGTGAAGAAAGCTGAATGCTGAAGAATTGATCCTTTTGAACTGTGGTGGTGGAGAAGACTCTTGAGAGTCCCTTGGTATGCACGGAGATCCAACCAGTCCATTCTGGAGATCAACCCTGGGGTTTATTTGGAAAGAATGATGCTAAAGCTGAAACTCCAGAACCTTGGCCACCTCATGTGAAGAGTTGACTCATTGGAAAAGACTCTGACCCTGGGAGGGATTGGGGGCAGGAGGAGAAGGGGACGACAGAGGATGAGATGGCTGGATGTCATCACTGACTCAATGGACGTGAGTCTGAGTGAATTCCAAGAATTGGTGTTGGACAGGAAGGCCTGGCATGCTGCGATTCATGGGGTCGCAAAGAGTTGGATATGACTGAGTGACTGAACTGAACTGAAATTTGTGAAGCCTAATAACCTTCAGGGATATCTTTAAATTTTATTATTGAAATTAAAAACTATATATATATATATTTTTTTCTATGTCCTGTCTATTGTAAGCAGTGCTGCAATGAACACTGCAGTGCATGTGTCTTTCTGGATTATAGTTTTCTCAGGATATGTGCCCACTAGTGGGATTTCTGGGTCATATGGTAGTTCTATTTTTAGTTTTTAAAGGAAACTCCATGCTGTTCTCCATAGTGACTGTATCAATTTACATTTCCACCAACAGTGCAAGAACGTTGGCTTTTCTCCACACTCTCTTCAGCACTTACGGTTTGTAAATGTTTTGATGCTGGCCATTCTGACAGGTGTGAGGTGATACTACATTGACCTGTATTTCTCTCACATTAATGATGTGCATATTTTGATATGCTCCTTGGCCATATATGTCTTCTTTGGAGAAATGCCTATGAGGCTGTATAAAGATGGGAGATGGGAGAGGTCTTTTCAACACCAGCAGGTGAAAAAAATCACAGATAATCCCCCAAAATCATTTCAACTTGTAATTTTAATAACATAGATTCCTTATCAGTACACTATATAATTTTAAAACCTATGGAATAAAAATACTAAAAACATATTTAGGCATTTCTAAAAATATATTTTTTATGTTTTAAAAATATATAGTGCAGTGATAAGGAATCTATGTTATTAAAATTACAAGTTGAAATGATTTTTGGGGATTATCTGTTATTTTTTTCACCTGATGGTTTTAAGACCTCTCCCATCTCTATACAGCCTCATCAGACTCACAGTTGATTTTCACAACCTTGCTCATAGTTACTTGCTGGTAGATTTGCCCACCAAGTTCTTTTTAAGAACCTGAAACTCAATATCTTTCTTAGACATGAAAGTTTCAAGATAGGTGGTATGTTTTTTATGAAAATTTGTCTCTGTTGTATTCTCTATACCATCACTACATTTATAAAGCCTATTTCCAAAAACAGGTTTTTGTTTTTTTTTCTACATTTACCTTCTCTATAATTTGTCTTGGCATGATTTCCTTATTTATTTCTCTAATTATTCCCTCTTACTACATACAAAATATCTCATTGAAATCATTTAGTCTAAACTTAGATTTTATTCTAGTTTCTGCCAAAAACTAGATATCTAGTTTCCTAGTATCCTGACCTTTCTTTTTCAATATCTTTTCAATGAATAGCTATTAATTTTCCTGATTGCAAATTTTTAAATCAAAAAGGGATGAAAGCATATGACTAACTCACTGTCATTGTATGTTTATTTTAGTCATGCACAATAACTAATATAAGTAATCTATTATGAATTCGATTTTATTTCTCTTTTATATGTATTATAATATTATATTGATTGTTTTCAAAATTATATTTTAGGTAGTAGCAATTATCTCTATGTTTCATTAAATTTTGTGAAGAGGATAAAAAATATGCTAATATTAAGGCAAGGGCTCTGATAGGACTTTCAACTATAGAGCTAGAACATAGTGATTGTTATTAACTGTATATATTTAAAAATTTATCATGCAATGTAATTTTATTGAATTTTTACAGGCTGTTTTTGTATAGCAGTTTTAAGTTTACAACAAAACTGAAAGAAAAGCCAAGATTTCCCAAACATATAGGGAATGTAAAGATAGGGACTTTACAGATGTATTGCCTCCCCTATTATTCACAAGAATGGTACAATTATATTTTACCAAGGATGAACCTACATAAACACATCATAATCATCCAAAGACCATAGTTAACCTTACAATTCACTCTTGCCCTTGTGCATTCTTTGAGTTTGGGTAAATGTATAAAGCCATGTGTCCATCAATACAGTAATATACAAAATATTTTCAGTGGCTTAAAAATCTGTCCTCTACCTGTTTATCTCTCCCTCAATCCCACTGTCACCACCTGGGAAACACTTGTTCTTTCTCCTCTATCTATAATTTTTTTCTTTTCCAGAATGTAATATATTTGGAAATATATACTATGTAGCCTTTTCCTATTGACTTCTTTCACTTAGTAATATACATTTAAGATTCCTCCGTGTCTGTCTGGATGCACCACATTTCTTTATCTATTTATCTGTTGAGGGATGTCTTGATGACTTCCAGGTTTTGACAATTATCAATAAATCTGCTCTAAACATTAATGGAAAGGTTTTTGTGTGGATGTAAATTCAGAGCTTCTTTGGGTAAATGCTGAGGAAAATGACTGCCGTTTCATATAGTAAGAGGAGCATAGGTTTTAAGAAACTGTCAAACTATTTTCCAAAGTGATTGGACCATTTGCATTCCAACTAGCAATGGGAGAGTTCCAGATGATCTACATGCTCAGCAGTATGTGATATTGTCAGTGATCTGGATTGCAGCCCTACTAAAAAGTGGGTAATGGGATCTCGTTGTCATANTCACTGACTTGATGGACATGAACCTGAGTGAACTCCAGGAGTTGGTGATGGACAGGGAGGCCTGGCATGCTGCGATTCATGGGGTTGCAGAGTCGGACACATCTGAACTGAACTGAACTGAACTGAACACCATTTTGACTCTATGTGATCTCTTAGACTTACATTTTTTGGTCATTCAAAGTATGAGAGACTTGAACTCGCTGTTCTTGAGCATCACTTCATTAGTAATGGCATCTGTAGAACTCAGAATAATGCCAAAGATAGCCTAATGATATGAAAACAAATTTGTCTTTTATTTTCATTTGTTTTTTGCATGAGAAGGTGACTTTACCAACTTTTGTAATTTATGAGGGCAAGAAAAGGTGTTTTTGTATAGAATTTTAGAAATTTTTAACATTTCATTTGTCTGTGATTATGTAGACTGAAAAGAACATTGTAGTTAAGATCAAAGAGATTATTAATATCATGTTTGATAAGAAAGGGGTAGACAACTCGTTTGAGCTTTGTCTTTATATGTTTTTAGACTGCAGCCTGCTATTCCTTCCCTAAGGTGGGGCTGGTGGAAAACAACGAAATTGCTTAATGGCAACACACTCCAGTATTCTTGCCTGGGAAATCCCATGGACAGAAGAGCCTGGTAGGCTACAGTCCATGGGGTCCCACAGAGTCAGACACGACTGAGCAATGACTTCACTCTCACAAGTATCACTATAATCACTGTATTATATCATAAATGTATATGAATAACCTTTATTGAAAAAGCATTTTAGGCATAAAGAAATATGAGTAAAAACTACCAACATATCTTTAAAAAATGTGTTCCATAAAAGCAATACATTTGATGTACCACTTTTTGTTCAGGTTATGTATACAGAATCAATGCTTTTATATGGTATATATTTAATAAACATATTGACTATATATTCATTTCTGTTCCCAAGAGGAAATTGTCTTATTTTCCTGTGCTCTGTTGAAAAAACATGCTCGACTATAAAGTTTGCCTAAATACTAAATGTGAAGGACACTGGAAATCTAATGCCCAGAAGCAGAAAAGAAAAAAAAAAAAGGTCATATTTATTACAGGAGAAATAAACCACAATGTAGGTATGTATATAGATATGTATTTATTTTGAAATCTTTACTGCTCTTTTATAAGGAATGTTTAATTCATCTTTCCTGATTTATAAGAAACAATTTATATTGGCAGCTTCTAAAATTTATACTCTCAACAGTTCTGTATTCAATGACACATTCTTATTGCTCAGCAATGCCTGGATGTCCCGACTGATCAGTCTTCCTAAAACAGTAAGTATTCTTTTCTTCTAAATTCACCATCATATTGTTTACTCTCAACATATCAGTACAAAAGAGTTCTTAATGACCCAGATAACCAAGATGGTGTGCTTATTCACATAGAGCCAGTCATCCTAGCATGTGATATCAGGTGGTCCTTAGGAAGCATTACTATGAACAAAGCTAGTAGAGGTGATAGAATTCCAGCTAAGCTATTGCAGATCCTAAAAGATGATGCTGTTAAAGAGTTGCACTCAATATGTCAGCAAATTTGGGAAAATCAACATTGGCCACAAGACTGGAAAAGGTCAGTTTTCATTCAAATCCAAATAAGAGCAATGTCAAAAAAAAATTCAAACATTTGTACAATTTCCCTCATTTCACATATTAGTAAAATTATGCTCAAAATACTTCAAGCTAAGCTTCAGCTTCAGATGTGAACTGAGAACTTCCAGATGTACAAGTTGGGTTTAGAAAAGAGAACAGAATCAGAGATCAAATTGCCAACAGTTGTTGGATCATTGAAAAAGCAACAGAATTCCAGAAAAACATCTCCTTCTGCTTCATTGACTAAACCAAAGCGTTTGACTCTGTGGATCACAACAAATGGTGGACAATTCTTCAAGAGATGGTGATACCAGATCATCTTACCTGCCTCTTGAGAAATCTGTATGCAGATCAAGAATCAATGGTTAAAACTGGAGGTGGAACAATGGACTGGTTCAAAATTGGAAAAGGAATACACTCAGGCAGTATATTGTCACCTTGCTTGTTTAACTTCTATGCAGAGCACATCATGTGAAATGCCAGGATGAATGAACCCCAAGCTGGATCGAGATTGCTAGGAAAAAGATCAACAACCTCAGATATGCAGATGATACCACTCTGATAGCAGAAAGTGAAGAGGAAATAAGGAGCCTCCTGATGAAGGTAAAAAAGGAGAATGAAAAGATGGCTTGAAACTCAATGTCCAAAAAAAAATCATGGCAACTGGTTCCATCACTTTGTAAATACAAGGGAAAAAAGTGGAAGCAGTGACAGATTTTGCTTTCTTAGGCTCCAAGATTACTGAGGATTGTGACTGCAGCCATGAAATTCAAAACCACTTGCTCCTTGGAAGGAAAACTATGACAAACCTAGACAGTGTATTAATAAGCAGAGACATCACTTTGTGGACAAAATTCCATATAGTCAAAGTTATGATTTTTCCAGTAGTCATGTATGATGTGAAAGTTGGACCATAAAGAAGGTTGAGTGCTGAAGAATGGATGCTTTTGAATTGTGATTCTGGAGAAAAACTTGAGAATCCCTTGCACTGCAAAAAGATCAAGCCAGTTGATACTAATGAAAATCAACCCTGAATATTCATTGAAAGGACTGATGTTGAAGCTGCAGCTCCAATAGTTTAGCTACCTGATGGAAAGAGGCAACTTATTTGAAAAGACCCTGATGTTGGAAAAGACTGAAGGCAAAGGAGAAGATGTGACAGAGGATGAGATGGTTGGATGACATCAGTGGCTCAGTGAACATAAATCTGAGCAAACTCTGGGACACAGTGAAGGACAAGGGAGGCTGGTATGTTGCAGTCCATGAGGTCACAAAGACTTGGACACAACTTAGAGACTGAACACAACAACCAATCAGAATGATCCCTTTCAAATAAAACCACACTTCTTTGCTCAAAATTACTCGAGCCTCCTATTTGACTCACAATGAAATGAAGTTCTTTCTGGGCTCTGGACTCACATGAGTTGTCTCAACACCACCTGTGCATCCCCATTTCTACTTTAACCTTTGCTCTTCAGGGAATTCTCCTTTCTCTAAGGTGTAAGTACCTTCAACTTGACATTTTTCATCCTCTTCCATCCTCATGATTAACTCCTTTACCTCTAAGATTTCACTTAATCATTTCTTCTTAACACATCCTGCCATGACAATGTTAAAAGAAACAAACAAAACAAAACAAACAAACAGACAAAACCTACTGCTTCAGCAACATCTCTTCCTAGCCAATGACTTCTGATTTTTTTTTTTTTTTGCCTTTGTCATACTCTACTTTCCCTAATACTCAGCTTTTAC
This sequence comes from Neotragus moschatus, assembly GCA_006410615.1. Lineage (NCBI taxonomy): Eukaryota > Metazoa > Chordata > Mammalia > Artiodactyla > Bovidae > Neotragus > Neotragus moschatus. The sequence goes on along the minus strand of SJYA01001036.1, from coordinate 1,404,013 downwards.
TATTCCATATAACTTAATTGTATGACTACTGATCTTTGGCTATGTGACTTTCTCTAACCTATAGACTATAATTCAACAAGAATCTCTGCTTTCTTTGAAGATATACCTCAAAAACCTAGAACAGTGCCCGAGATATGATAGGTGCTCCATCAGTCAATCCTTTCAGCAAATGGTATTCAGCCACATCAGAGTGCCAGATACTCATCTATATGTGTGAGAAACTTCTGTAATCAAAACAGGATAAAACTCTCTGCTCTATTGGACGTTTTATTCCATTCAGAGAGACAATGTAAACAGTAGGGCAGAGTGTGTATATGATTCTCGGTAGATAGATATTGTGACAGTTTGTAGACTTGATAAAGTTATTGAATAATGAATAATTAAGTGATATAAAGATAATCAGACAATTCCTTGGTATAAATCTTTGGGAATGTATTCACTCATACACATTTCTAAGTAGGTTTAATAAAAATAAGAAAATAAATATAAAATACAAGGGAGTGTGTAAAAAAATACAAAAATCATTCCTTTCTTGAAATAATTTGATATTATACTCTTAATCAGTCCTGTTTTCTGATAATCTGATAAAAATAGAAATTTATGTTCTTTGGATGCAGCTGAAATTTTAAATGAACATATATAATTTTAATCATTTTATTATATAAAAATGTTTATTATGATTGATTGTGTTTGTGTTAGTCACTCAGTCATATCTGATTCTTTGTGACCCCATGGGTTATGGCCTTCCAGGATCCTCTGTCCATGGAATTCTCCAGGCAAGAATACTGGAATGGGTTGCTACTCAATTCTGCAGGGGCTCTTCACTCATTCCTGTTACAGGCAGATTCTTTACTGTCTGAGCCACCAGGAAAGTCACCCTTTTAAAGAAACAGAAAAATATTGCAAATAAATCTACCAGACAAAGAAAATAGTAAAAAGTAATAGTAAATTTATAACAAATGAAATAGTCTCATTAGGCTCCTAGGTGCAAATGAGTCTAGGAAATGAGTTCTTAAGCTTTCTTGACTTTGAAGGAAAAAAGAGGAAAAACTGGAAGGAAAGTGGGACAGATATCTCATCTCCATGACTTAGCATGTGCACCACAATATACGTGGACTTTACTTTAAAAATATTACTTTCAGAGATAATACCATCAGTACCTACTGGCATGTATACAGAATTATTTGTTGCTATATGTGTGACATTTTTAGTAATAACTAGAATAAGTTTAATTTCCATCAAACAAAGATGTTTTATGCCATGATTTATTATATCTCTATAATATCCTAGTGATTGTATCATCATATGCACAAATTGCCGGAGAAAATGTACTACAAAACGCAGAGTGAACTGTACATACATAGTATAAAGAGAAGTAAAATATTTATATGAAAATATATCAAGCACTGATACAGATGTATCATGGAATCCTCTTTTAAACAAAGTGGCTTTATATCCCTTCTAATTTTTTTGTTTAAGCACAGAAACATGTGGAAGTATATACTCTCCACTTGTTATTCCCTACTTCAGAGCAACTGCCTTAGAAAATGGAAGAGGAAACTACTAGCATTGCACTATATATAATATACATAATCGGAACAAAATTATTATTCTCAAACTATCCGGCATTTTTTCATAAAAGTAGGATTTAGAAAACAAGTTGAGATAGGCCAACAGATCCCAAAGATGTCCACATCCTAATTTCTAGATCCTGGGAATATTTTATCGTACATGGCAGAGGTGGGTCCAACCTTATCAGACGACTCAAGAAAATGGGAAGACCTTTTCTGACTAAATTCATGGAGAAATTTGACATAACTGATTTTGGTGATGGAAGAAGTAAGCCACTGGCCAAGGAATGTGGTAGCTTATAGAACCTGTGAAAGACAATGAACTGTATCTCATAGAGTCTCTAGAAAGGAATTCAACCCTACCGACCCAGAAGTCAGATTTCCAACTCATGGAACTATAAGTTGATAATTGATTTATATTATTTTGAGCCACCAAATTCATGTTAACTTGTTCGAGAAGCAATAGAAGTCTAAACACATAACTACAATATCTTCTCTTGTTTGCTTCATTTTCTGTGCAATGTTCATTTTTTGAGAGATGTGCAAAAATCAGATGAAGATATAGGTCATGTTTATAAATGACTGTCAACATTTTATGATACTCCAACACAATTCAGTTATGACGTTTCATAGATTTTTTTGTTACCTTAACAAGTTAAATTTTTTTGCCTTATTTACATGTTTAATTTTGAATTTTTAACAAAAGATTAGTCTAAAACATGCTGAGTGAAATTTAAAAACATATGGCTTACCTGGCATTCATATATGCATACCTATTTATGGAATAAGTAAATTTTTTTAAGTAGTGAAGCTTAAAATTATAATCTTTTTACAAGCATGTCATCTTAGATAACATTTCTAAAATTAATTGCAAATTTCTACTGTGTCATCATAATGAACTGAATAAAATGTTATCTTTCCCCAAATATAAATAGTTTTTCTTTGAAAAATTCAGACTTGCTCTCCCTAATGAACTGCACTGAACAACCCCAAACTTTGTTTCCTAATCGTTAGGTTCTTATTGTTCATTTTTAGCAACTCCATTTCATAGGCTGACATTTTATAGGGCTGAGTGAAAGAACTAAATAATCAGCAAGTGGTGGCAGTGACCTTGATTCTTAAAATATGTAATATTTCAATACCATTTTGTCTGAGGACTGGCTCATTTCTCCCTTGTTATGAAAAACATGAATTTGACTTCAGATGCAGAAAAAACATTTCTTATATTATTTTCCAGATTTTATTTTGCATTAAATAGTTGAGGATTCTAAAAAATGGATATGCTATTATTCATCAAAAATATGATATGCTTATATATAAAAATGAATTAAGCACTCAATCAAAACCACATTTTCTGACTTGAATGCATTAGACTTTACTGTGTGTATGTGTGGATGTGCACATAATGGGGGCATGTATCTTTTTGTCTGAGTATTTTAAGAATTATTTTGCAAAGGCAGAACTTATAATGAATAAAGTCATGACCAAAAAATAAATGAAAATAACTAAATTGTACATATTTTTACAGCAAAATTCTGAATGTGGAAAGAGAAACTGAAATAGTGAAACTCATAGAAGCAGTGAATGAAATGGTGCTTGCCAAGATTTGGGAGGAAAGAAACAAGGACTAGTCAAAATTAGGCAAGATAAACAGGTCCTAGAGATCTACTACTGTATGTAGTTTATAATATTCCTTGTATACTTAAAACTTTGTTAAGAAAGTAGATCTTATATTGTGCCTCTCTCTTGCTCTCTCTCTCACACACACAAATACTTATGACAAGTAATGAGGGCAAGAGGAAACTTTTAGAGTTGATTAATATGGTTATGGCAAAGACCCTTACGATAGTTTTATCAAAATATACTTTATATATATATATAAGCTCACCATGTTGCATATGAAAAATTTCTGCAAATTCTTGTACCACAATTATAATTTTAAAAAGTGATTTAAAAATAAATTTTTAAGCTTTTCACATAATTTTTCTGAAAATTATGAGTTATGAATAATTAGAAGAAGGTAAGATATGTTGCCCAAATTTTAAAAATTATGGTTAAATATACCAAACATAAATTTAACCATTTAAAAACTTTACTTTTATTATTATTTTTTTTTTGGCATGTGGATATTTTCCCAGCATCATCTGCTGAACAGATGATCCTCATCCTTTGGATGGTCTTCATACTCTTGCTGAAAATCATTTTACCATTTGGAACAGTTTATTTCTGGACTCTCTGTTCTATTCTGTTGGCCTATATGTCTGGTTCAATGCCAGTATAACACTCGATCACAATGCCTTTGCTTTAAATTTTGAAATCAAGAAGTATGAGACATTCAACTTTGTTCTTTACTAAGATTTTTTTGGTTATTCAATATTTCTTAGATTCCATGTAAATCTTTGAATGGATTTTCTTATTTCTGCAAAAAAGATTGATAGAGTGATAGGGATTGCATNACAGTTTATTTCTGGACTCTCTGTTCTATTCTGTTGGCCTATATGTCTGGTTCAATGCCAGTATAACACTCGATCACAATGCCTTTGCTTTAAATTTTGAAATCAAGAAGTATGAGACATTCAACTTTGTTCTTTACTAAGATTTTTTTGGTTATTCAATATTTCTTAGATTCCATGTAAATCTTTGAATGGATTTTCTTATTTCTGCAAAAAAGATTGATAGAGTGATAGGGATTGCATTGAACTTGTCAATTGTTTTGGCTAGTATTGCCACTTTACCAATATTAAGCCTTCCTGTTCATGAACATGGATGTTTTTCCATTTACTTGTATTATCTTTAATTTCATTGAGCAAAGTTTTGTTACTTTCAGGTACTAGTCTTTTGCCTCATTGATTAAGTTCATTCCTAAGTATTATTTTCCTTTTTTTGCACTATTGTAGTCCTTTAATAGTTTTCTTTTACTCTTAAAACAAAGATGAAAACCCTTAACATGATTTCCACTTTGACATATTCTTTTTGCCTCAGAACCACATTTGATTTCTTTTTCTCCAATGTAAGTTTGTTCCTTTCCTCTCAAGGAGTCCACAGAACTTTCCACACTTCTTTTTTCCTTAGTTAATATATTGTTTTCCAATATCCTTTTAGTTATGACTTCATGAAACTTTCCCTGACACTCCTTCTAACTGAGATGATGATGGTAATTATGGTGATGATGATGATGATGATTGCCATTATTATAATTAGATTCCTGAATAACATTAAAGCTATTGTCAAACATTTCAGTTCCCCCTTCTTTCTGCCCTTATAGTTGCAAGGCACTTTGTCTTTTGCAGTTAGATGTGACCATGTTTTCTACAGNCAAACAGATTTTAAAAATATATTTGAACACTAGTGATAATATTGTGCTCCTTCTCAGTTATCTCTCATATGCTGCCTATATTTTTTGTCACAAAATAAAGAAAAGGAGTGACATAATTTTAAAGCCTCTAAATTGCCAGTTGGTTATTTCTCAATACTTTCTGACTCAATTTTAGTTCCTGTCCAAGAACCAAATCATTATTATTCTAATCATTATTCCCTTGAGAAGAGCTTGACCATCATTCTGCTTCATGTGTGTATATGTGTGTTTCCATCAATACATTTTTTAATGTAACATTATTTTGTGGACATGATTGGACAAGATATTTACTCATGTTATCTCAATCCTAAGTTCACTTTTCCACATCCTTCTTTATGATCCTGGACCTGACAGAATTGTTGCTGTTCCTAAGTGGCTAAATTATAACTGATTCTTTGAGACCAAATGGACTGCAGAATGCCAGGTTCCCCTGTCCTTCACTATCTCCCAGAGTTTGCACAAATTCATGCTCCTTGAGAAGGTGATGCTTTCTGAGTATCTCATCCTCTGCCAGCATCTTCTCCTTTTGTCATCAGTCTTTCCCACCATCAGGGTCTTTTCCAATGAGTCAGCTCTTCCCATGAGGTGACCAAAGTATTGGACCTTCAGCTTCAGCATCAGTCCTTCCAATGGATATTCAGGGTTGAATTCTTTTAGGATTGACTGGTTTGATCTCCTTGCAGTCCAAGAGTCTTCTCCAGCACAATTCAAAAGCATCAATTCTTTAGGGCTCAGGCTTTTTTATGGTCCAACTCTCACAGCTGTATACAACTACTGGAAAAACCATAAGTTTGACTATACAGACCTTTGTCAGCAAAATAATGTTTCTGCTTTTTAATATGCTGTCTAGATTTATCATATCTTTTCTTCTAAGGAGAAAGTATCTTTTAATTTCATCAGTTATCATCTACAGTGATTTTGGAGCCCAAGAAAATACAATCTGTCACTTCTTCCACTTTTTCTCCTTCTATTTGCCTGGAGTGATGGGAGCAGATGCCATGATCTTGTATTTTTGAATATTGAGTTTTAAGCCAGCCTTTTCATTCTCCTCTTTCAACCTCATCAAGAGGCTCTTTAATTCCTCTTCACTTTCTGCCATTAGAGTGGTATCATTTGCATACCTGAGGTTGTTGATATTTGTCCTGCCAATCTTTATTCCAGCTTGTGCTTCATCCAGCCTAGCATTTTGCATTATGTACTCTACNTCATTCTCCTCTTTCAACCTCATCAAGAGGCTCTTTAATTCCTCTTCACTTTCTGCCATTAGAGTGGTATCATTTGCATACCTGAGGTTGTTGATATTTGTCCTGCCAATCTTTATTCCAGCTTGTGCTTCATCCAGCCTAGCATTTTGCATTATGTACTCTACATGTGTGTGTGTGTGTGTGTGTGTGTGTGTGTGTGCATGTGTTAGTCACTCAGTCATGTACAACTCATTGTGACCTTGTGAACTGTAGCTTGCCAAGCTCCTCTGTCCATGGAATTCTCCAGGCAAGAATAGTGGAAGGGTTTCCATGCCCTTCTGCAGGGAACTTCCTGACCCAGGGATCAAACTTGGTTTCCCACATTGCAGGGAGATTCTTTACCATAAGAGCCACTAGGGAAGCCCTAAATGTATTTGGTTTTTCCCAGCACCATGAGTGTGTCCTCAGTCACGTCCGACTCTTTNTCATCAGTTATCATCTACAGTGATTTTGGAGCCCAAGAAAATACAATCTGTCACTTCTTCCACTTTTTCTTCTTCTATTTGCCAGGAGTGATGGGAGCAGATGCCATGATCTTGGATTTTTGAATATTGAGTTTTAAGCCAGCCTTTTCATTCTCCTCTTTCAACCTCATCAAGAGGCGCTTTAATTCCTCTTCACTTTCTACCATTAGAGTGGTATCATTTGCATACCTGAGGTTGTTGATATTTGTCCTGCCAATCTTGATTCCAGCTTGTGCTTCATCCAGCCTAGCATTTTGCATTATGTACTCTACGTGTGTGTGTGTGTGTGTGTGTGTGTGTGTGTGTGTGTGTTAGTCACTCAGTCATGTACAACTCTTTGTGACCTTGTGAACTGTAGCTTGCCAAGCTCCTCTGTCCATGGAATTCTCCAGGCAAGAATACTGGAGGGGTTTCCATGCCCTTCTGCAGGGAACTTCCTGACCCAGGGATCAAACTTGGTTTCCCACACTGCAGGGAGATTCTTTACCATAAGAGCCACCAGGGAAGCCCTAAATGTATTTGGTTTTTCCCAGCACCATGAGTGTGTCCTCAGTCACGTCCGACTCTTTGTGACCCTATAAACTGTAGCCAGCCATACTCCTCTGTCCATGGTATTTCCCAGGAAAGAATACTGGACTGGGTTGCCATTACNAGGGAAGCCCTAAATGTATTTGGTTTTTCCCAGCACCATGAGTGTGTCCTCAGTCACGTCCGACTCTTTGTGACCCTATAAACTGTAGCCAGCCATACTCCTCTGTCCATGGTATTTCCCAGGAAAGAATACTGGACTGGGTTGCCATTACCTTCTCCAGGGGATCTTCCTGACTCAAGGATCAAACCTGTGTCTCCTGCATTGACAGACAGGTTCTTTGCCACAGTGCCACCTGGGAAATATAGACATTACTCTGTGTAGAAGTTAAATAAGCAAGATGACAATATACAGCCTTGATGAACTCCTTTCTCAATTTTAAATCATTGTCTTGTTCCATGTCCAGTTCTAAATGTTGTTTCTTGACCTTTATATAGATTTCTCAGGAGACAGATAAGGTGAAGTATCCACAGGTAAGGTGGTCTTGTATCCTGATCTCTTTAAGAATTATCCACAGTTTGTTGTGATCCACACAGTCAAAGGCTTTAGTATAGTCAATGAAACAGAAGTAGACGTTTCTCTGGAATTCTCTTGCTTTTTCTATTGTCCAGCGAATGTTGGAAATTTGATCTCTGGTTCCTCTGCCTTTTCTAAATCCAGCTTGCCAGCTTGTACATCTGTAAGTTCTTGTTTCACATACTGCTGAAGCCTAGCTTGAAGGACTTTGAGCATAACCTTACTAGTATGTGAAATGAGTCCAAATGTATGGCCATTTGAACATTCTTTGGCGTTCCCCTTCTTTGGAACTAGAATGAAAATTGAATTTTCTTGTCCTGTGGCCATTGCTAAGTTTTCTAAATTTGCTGACATATTGAGTGCAGAACTTAACAGCCTCATCTTTTAGGATTTCAAGTAGCTCAGCTAGAATTTCACCCCTCCACTAACTTTGTTTGTAATAATGCTTCTTAATGCCCACCTGACTTCACATTCCAGTATATCTGGCTCTAGGTGAGTGACCACACCATCGTGTTTATCCACCGTTTTGTTTCTCTAGGTCATTAAGGCCTTCTTTGTATAGCTCTTATGTGTATTCTTGCCATCGGTTCTTAATCTCCTCTGGTTTTGTTAGGCCCTTTCCATTTCTGTCATTTATCATGTATATTCTTGCATGAAATATTCCCTTGATGACTCCGATTTTCTTGAAGACAACTCTAGTTTTTCCCATTCTATTGTTTTTCTCTATTTCTTTGCATTGTTCACTCATGGTCTCTTAATTCCAAGTCCACTCTTCCATATGGTTCTTTGTGACCTGGGACTTGAGAGAGTACGCACTGAATATCCTGAAGTATCTTGCCAGATAGTTTTCTCTTAATTTGTATCAATGGAATGCACTTGTGGAAGACTGCAAAGAGAGAATATGGAAGAAAGGATTCTTTTCAGGTGTCCATGGTCTGCCTATATCAGTTCTGGTCCAATCTCTGTGTCCATCTGCACTGTAGGAGAGCAGCACGGGCTGTCGTGTGACACCTCCTTCCTCCAACCCACACACACTAGAATTCCAAGCACTTACTCTGAATCAGGAACCTCAAGAAATTGTTTTCCTGACTTCAAGACTACATGACAACTGTTTAGCTATTCCCCCACCCCATGGTCCTAGTTTTTGTGCTGACATCTCTTTATTTACATTCCCAAGGCCAAAGAGTCATAGCTATGTAAAAGCTATATGACCTCTTTCCTATATTTAATTTTCTCTGGTTAAATACCAATCACAACTTTCATTTTCTTGTAATAACCCTAACTGAAGCTATAAGTGATGCCAAAATTGGTCACATAAATTGTATTCTTAAATACAGAAATTAAAATTAGTTTTGATGATGGGAAGTTATTGGAAACCTACACTCTGTAGCATGTAGTGATATAAAAATTACTTACATTAAGACCTGTCATTCCTTAAATTGTCTCTTTTAGGGCAAGCTTCGTGATACCAAGTGACTGTATTAACTGACCATTGTCAGATTAACAATGATCAGTTCAGTTGCTCAGTTGTTTTCCGACTCTTTGCAACCCTATGGACTACAACATGCCAGGTTTCCCTGTCCCTCACCAACTCCCAAATCTTGCTCAAAGTCATGTCCATTGAATTAGTGATGCCATCCAACCATCTCTCCCTCTGTCATCCCCTTCTTCTCCTGTCTTCAATCTTTCCCAGCATCAGTGTCTTTTCCAATGAGTCAGTTCTTTGCATCAGGTGGCCAAAGTATTGGAGTTTCAGCATCAGTCCTTCCAATGAATATTCAGAAACGATTTCCTTTAGGAATGACTGGTCAGATCCCCTTGCAGTCCAAGGGACTCTCAAGAGTTTTCTCCAACACCAATTCAAAAGCATCAACTCTGGTGCTCAGCTTTCTTTATGGTCCAACTCACATCCATACATGACTACTGGAAAAACTATAGTTTTACCAGACTGACTTCTGTTGGCAAAGTAATATCTCTGCTTTTTAATATGCTGTCTTAGTTGGCCATAGTTTTTCTTCCAAGGAGCAATCATATTTTAATTTTATGGCTGCAGTCACCATCTGCAGTGATTTTGAATCCCCCAAAAAATAAAGTCTGTCACTGTTTCCATTGTTTCTCCATCTATTTACCATGAAGTGATGGGACTAGATGCCATAATCTTAGTTTTCTGAATGTTGAGTTTTAAGCCAGCTTTTTCCCTCTCCTCTCTCACTTTCATCAAGATGCTCTTTAGTTCTTCTTTGCTTTCTGCCATAAGGGTGGTGTCATCTGAATATTTGAGGTTATTGATATTTCTCCTGGCAATCTTGATTCCAGCTTGTGCTTCATCTAGCCTGACATTTCACATGATGTACTCTGCAGAGAAGTTAAATAAGCAGGGTGACAATATATAGCCTTGATATACTACTTTCCTTATTTAGAACCAGTCTGTTGTTCCATGTCGAGTTTTAACTATTGCTTTTTTACATTTATACAGATTTCTCAGGAGGCAGGTAAGGTTGTCTGGTATTCCCATCTCTTTAAGGATTTTCCACAGTTTGTTGTGATCTATAGAGTCACCAGGACTTCCCTGGTGGCTCAGAGACTAAAGTATCTGCATACAATGTGAGAGACCTGGGTTTAATCCATGGGTCGGGAAGATCTTCTGGAGAACAAATGGTGACCCACTCCAGTATTCTTGCCTGGGAAATCCTATGGAAAGAGGAACCTGGTAGGCTACAGTCCATGGGGTCGCAAAGAGTCAGACACGACTGAGCAACTTTACTTCACTTCACAGAGTCAAAGACTTTGGCATAGTCAATAAAGTAGAAGTAGATATTTTTTCTGGAACTTTCTTGCTTTTTCAGTGATCTAATGACTGTTGATAATTTGATCTCTGATGGATAGTGTCATGAGTACTATGAACTCAAGGTGGGAGGCTGACTTCTGATTTTCCTAAAGGCTTAAAGAAAGAAAATTCCAAGCTCTGGGCCACTATTCTTTGACCAATCACAGTCAGAATATCAGACAGGTACTATTGTGTTCCTAAAATAATCACTAATGCCTTATAATTGCTGAACAGATAGCAATGAAAATTATATCCTAATTTAATTTTGCTATATACAAATTGATATATGAATTAAATTTCCACATTCTTTATCATTTATGTGTAAGTGAGGGAGTAGAATGAGGAATGAAATTCAGATAATGAAATGTGGAAATTTGTATGTAGTTGATAGAGTTGAAATTTTGGATATTGAACTCTCTGAGATTTTTTATTGGTATAAGTAGCACGTTTACCTGAGAATGAGGAGATGGAATTTTCATTGCTTGATAACTTTACTCAAGTTATCATTCAAGGGATGTCATTCTTCCTCAAGATCTAACCCTGCCAGGTCTTATTTCTTAAGATATAATTACAATCCTATTTTAGCATCCTTCAGACAAGAGTGAAATTAGACCCAGAGTAACAGTTTTTGCTTTAAATATTGGTAAGATTTGCTAATTTATAAAAGCATACAGACTCTAAGATATATTTGGGAATAAGTCCAAGGAAGTTAAACATAAGAAGCCAAATATATTCATTTGAGTGAGATAATATATGGATATAGAGACATGTTTTATCTGAATGTGTCAGCTCAGGCAGCTGTGAATAGCTCTACTATTTATTTGGTTGGTTGACCGAAACCTAGCCTTGACAATGTCAAATATTCAATGAGGTTGAAATGTGTTGCAGGTTGGATTTTCTGGACACAGAAACTGAGATGGAGTTTGAGGAACAGTATACTTCTTGAGGATCAATCCCTCTAAAAAGAAGGAAAAATTGATGCCACAGAGTGAAAAGCTAAAATACAACACTGTCTTGTCACATCCTCAGTCAAGTCAGTGGTGAGGGTCTTGGAAGGATTCCATTCTGAATTTTCTTGCATTGGGCCAAAACAGGAGGAGCTCTATAAACTATCTTCACTTGGTGGCAGAATATGCAGTGCCTCAAGACAGATGTGCCCTTGGGTGGAACTGGTCTCTGCAACCAAATTAGACTTTGAAGGAGCTGACAGCAGGAGGCTAGCTACTGACCTCTTTTAAAATGAATAGCAGTTCTCTCTTTGAAGGGGAATTAGGTTGTCCTGGGCTGTCTATCACAAGCTGTTAGAATGCCTCTGGCTTGATTTACAGGAAGAATGTCATTGTCTTAGGGAAATTAGAAGGTTGAAATGCTTCCTTTATATATGATTGAACATCATCCCATATTCCTTAAGAGCTTAAAAAACTCTGGTCCTATCAACTCTTTGAACTGTGATACATGTAAAACTTCGCTATAGTATTCTATACAGAAAATATTTCCTTTTGTCATTCTCACTTTTTGAAAACTGCCAGCTTGTACTGAAGCACCCTTCTATGTTGTCTTCTGGAATATGAACAGAAGTACTCACCTTTACCCCAACATCCTTGAATGCTCAGTCACTTCAGTCATGTCTGACTCTTTGCGACTCCATGGAATGTAGGCCACCAGGCTCCTCTATCCTTGGGATTCTCCAGGCATGAATACTGGTGTGGGTTGGCGCACCCTCTTCCAGGGGGTTTTCCTGACCAGGGATCGAATCTGCATCTCTTATGTCTCCTGCATTGGCAGGCAGGTTCTTTACCACTAGCACAACCTGGGAAGCCCTACACAAACATACCAGTATTTTATACTGCCATGCTTTTGTTCATGATGTTTCTTTACTAAGATACTATTCCCTCCCTCCTGTTTGGAAAGACGAATTCATACTCACTCTCTACATTGTGCTTCAAATATTATATGTCTTTAAAACTTTTTGGACTCCTGCAAACAGAATTGGTTGATATATTCCATCACCTGTAGATACCAAAGCATGATATTATTACATTTCATTTATACAACAATCATCTACCACCTGATTTTAATACCATTGAGAACCTTGGCTGAATCTTAATCATCTTTTTAATATCCAGTTCTTGCAATACACTATATCCCTTCATTAAAGTTTGCCAGGGGGGAAAAAAAAGTAGCTTTATGGCAAATGGTGAAATAATCATGCAGCTAGCTGAGATTAAGAAGCTATGAAGATGAGAAGGCTTGTGAAGAACATGGGAAAATAAAAGAAATTGAATTTAACAATTTGACTATGAAGTATCTGAGAGAGAGTCTAACATAGATATAGATTAATATGTTTATAAGATAATGAATGAAAAAAATAAATGAATGAATCAATGTGAAATATTTCAATGGAAAAAGTTTCTGGAGAATTAAGGCTAGAGAGAAGATGGCTTAGCAAGGTAAACACATTTGTGTGTGTTTGACTGTCTTATCTTTGCCCTGCAGAGAATGAGATACTGAGACTTCTCTAAAAGTGTCAGAAACATCCCCATTTGCAAAAAGCCTCATAATTATTTTTTACACAAGAACATTAAGATATACTTGATATGCAAGGAGCTACACATACACAACACATATTAAAATTGTACACTTTGATGTATGCATACACAATTAGAATAATCACTATAATCAGGAGGGAATATATTCATTACTTCCAGAAGTTTCCTCACATCTCTAGTATTCATTCCCTCCTAGTTTATACTGCCCAATACCTCCGACAAATCATTGACTCATTTTTGGTCACTGTATATTAGTTTTCATTTACTTGACATTTATATTGTTAATATAATATTTATTCTTTTTTGTCTGGCTTATCTCACACAGAATAATTATTTTGAGATTCATCTATCTTACTGCATGTGTCAATGCTTTCCTTTTATTTATTAGTAGTATTAATTTTATAGATATATACCAATTATTTATCCAAAAGTAAATAATTGGCTATCATTTGGATAATTTGAACACTGTGGTTATCATTTGGATAATTATAACTTTGATATTCATTGAATAATAAATGGGGGAGCTTCCAAGGTGGCGCTAGTGGTAAACAATCCACTAGCAGGAGATTCAAGAGATGCAGGTTTGATCCCTGGCTCAGGAAGCTCCCCTGGAGTAGAAAATGGCACCTCACTCCAGCATTCTTGCCTGGATAATTCCATGGGCAGAGGAGCCTGTCAGGTCACAGTCCATGGGGCCATAAAGAGTTGGGCACGATTCAGTGACTGAGCACAACAACCAGTGGACAAACTATCAGTTATCCTGTACTGTTTCCAATTTTTGAATCTTACTGGTAAAGCTGCAGTGAACATTTGCATGCAAATCTTTAAGAGGGTGCATATTTTCTTTCCCTTTTTGGTGAAAACCTAGGAATGAAATGGTTAGGTCGTATGATGCATTCATGGTCAATTACTTCAGTCGTGTCTGACTCTGTGCAACCCTGCAGACTGTAGTCCCCCAGGCTCCTCTGTCCATGAGATTCTCCAGGCAAGAAGACTGGAGTGGGTTGCCATTTCTTTCTTCAGGAGATCTTCCTGACCCAGGGATGGATCCTGCGTCTCTTATGTCTCCTACATTGGCACGCAGGTTCTTTACCACTGGCACTACCTGGGAAGCCCAGGTCCTAAGATAGATTTGCTTAATATTTTAAGAAACTGATAAATATTTCCCAAGAGATTATACTATTTTATATTCATACCAGCAGTTTATGAGAGTCCAGGGTGTTATTTTTCAAAAACACTTGGAATGACTGCTTTAAGAAATAGCCAATTAGATATTGTTTATCCAGTATTATAGGTCTTTTATTCTCCCATGTGATCTTTTCTCACATCCATATCCAAAGCTGCCTCGATTTACTTCTCTCTACATTCTTTAGTATCTTATAATTCCTGGATCACTTTTCTCAGCATTTCTTTCTATTTAGGGGCTATTTATCCTGTTTTCTGGCATATTAGAGTCATTCTTCTTAAGTCTTTTCTCTTTTTGAAGCATAAAAAGCAATGTGCATAAGCTTCACAGAAAGCTAGCAATTATCAATCAGATAATAGGTTCAAAACAGAATCTTCAACTTTCAAACCTTTTATTAACAAATGGAATTATCTTTTCTGACTCCTTGTAGTATTTACTTTGGAATATACCTGTTTCTATTAGACTTCTTATGCAACTTTCTTCTTATCATCTCATAATTTTTCCCCATTACTTTGATTTATAAAGTGTCCTTTGTGACAATCACAAATAATCACCAATAAATTTTAATTAGCAGTGACTGATGATAGCTACCAACTGAGAAGTAGTCAGAACTTCACTTATTTCCCCCTTTCAATTTTTTTGCCAAAATCCTGAGTATTCTTTTACCCTTTTTGCCAATAATCAACATTACCACAGAAACTCATGTTTTTCTTTCAATTTAGTGCTATGAAGTCATTAATGAGAAAACATTCTACCATCCCATTTTCTGCCCAAGTAAGCTAGCTATGATTATATTTCCGCTTTAGGAAATAAATGTGAACAGAACACTTTTCTAATGTAGCATGACTCATATTACTGGACTTATAGATATAAGTGCTCTGTTATGCTCTGTTATGGTGAGCTTCAAACTGGCAGATCAAGTCTTAATAGAATTTTTTACTTTCATACCAGATATTCAGTTCATATGTAAGTTTTTTCAGGTGTCAGATGTATGATTTCCACTTTCCTGATTTCTGAACTTGTAAGACAAAAGCATTAAATAGGCAATATTTTAAAATGTATAGGTTGATGGATCAATAAGGAGATTTTTCAGAGCCATTAAGCAATGTATTCATTGATTCTGAACTAACATGTACTCATGGTGAAATCACTTCCTTAAGTGACTTTTTTGACAGACAACTGAACATGACAATCTTTTCTCTTTTCATTAGCCAAAATGCTACCATCTCTAGCAGTTTATGCTCTTCTGACAGTCACACTTTTGTGTTATCACTTATGTACTTCACATCTACATTCAACTTTAAGAACAAATAATGAGTTTAAAAATCAGCATTATATTTCACTTTATCATTATTGAAATATTTTACTTACCTTTTCCTGTTTGATCCGCACGAGAAGGTAGGTTACAGTCCTTTGGGTCACAAAGAGTCAGACACAACTGAGGGGCTAACACTTTCACTTTCAGACTTGGGAGGCAGGTAAAGCATGTTGGAGGAACTACC
Source organism: Neotragus moschatus (assembly GCA_006410615.1). Classification (NCBI taxonomy): domain Eukaryota; kingdom Metazoa; phylum Chordata; class Mammalia; order Artiodactyla; family Bovidae; genus Neotragus; species Neotragus moschatus. The sequence continues at coordinate 1,388,210 of SJYA01001036.1, read as the reverse complement.
TATGGTTACAACCATTCAAGCTATGATTTGCTTAAAAGTTGTCAGAGAGACACATATCCATTAATCATGAAAATCAACAGAAAACCTGTAATAGTCATGACAAGTCTGTAACAGTAAAAGTAGTAAATAATGGCATGGAAGTTATTCTTTTGACTGCCTCACAATCAACAGCTACTTGTGAAAATCAAAACCATCTCTGTAGAACAGACCTGATCTTCTAAATATTCAGAATGGGTGTAATTCCAGAGTATTCAGAAGTGGAAAAACAGATTTAAATGGCAGTGCTAATTCTGTTCTTAGTCATGAACTATTTCCTTTGGAAAGAAGCAGTACATTGGCAAGGAACATGGGAAAGGTATTCTTCTCTGATATACCTTCCACCTCCTCCAAGACACTTACTGTGTTTGCTCTAAAAGTTCCTCTTTTATGTTGCTTGTGTTCCCTAAAGACTTAACTCTCACTTCTGTCTTCAATTAGGTGTGACTTAATCTGATAATGGAAGTCCACTTAGCTTAACTGACCTTCAGTTCAGTTCAATTAAGTTGCTCAGTTGTGCCCAACTTTTTGTGATCTTATGGACTACAGCATGCCAGGCCTCCTTGTTCATCACCGACTCCCAAAGATTGCTCAAATTCATGTCCATTGAGTTGATGATGCTATCCAACCATCTCATCCTCTGTCATCCCCTTCTCCTCCTGCCTTTGATCTTGCCCAGCATCAAGGTCTTTTCCAGTGAGTCAGTTCTTCGCATCAGGTGGCCATAGTATTGGAGTTTCAGCCTCAGCATCAATCCTTCCAAAGAATATTTAGGACTGATTTCCTTTAGGACTGACTGGTTGAATGTCCTTGCAATCCAAGTGACTCTCAAGAGTCTTCGCCAACACCACAGTTCAAAAGCATCAATTCTTCGGCGCTCAGCTTTCTTCAGTCCAACTCTCACATCCATACATGACTACTGGAAAAACCATAGCTTTAACTAGATGGACCTTTGTCAGCAAAGTAATGTCTCTTCTTTTTAATATGGCATCTAGGTTTGTCATAGCTTTTCTTCCAAGGAGCAAGCATCTTTTAATTTCATGGTGGCAGTCAACATTTGCAATAATTTTGGAACCCCTCAAAAATAAATTCTGCCACTGTTTCCATTATTTCCCCATCTACTTGCCATAAAGTAATGGGACTGGATGCCATGATCTTAATTTTCTGAATGTTGAGTTTTAAGCCAACATTTTCACTCTCCTTTTTCACTTTCATCAAGAGGCTCTTTAGTTCTTCTTCACCTTCTGCCATAAGGGTGATGTCATCTGAATTATCTGAGGTTATGATATTTTTCCCAGCAATCTTGATTCCAGTTCATGCTTCATCCAGCCCAGCATTTCACATGATGTATTCTGCATATAAGTTAAATAAGCAGGATGACAATATACAGCCTTGATATACTCCTTTCCCTATTTACAACTAGTCTGTTGTTCCATGTCCAGTTCTAACTGTTGCTTCTTGAAATGTATACAGATTTCTCAGGAGGCAGGTCAAGTGGTCTGGTATTTCCATCTCTTTAGGAATTTTCCACAGTTTGTTCCCTAACTGAACCTAGGGAAAATAAACAGAGTGGAATGGGGTTTATGATGAGTAATGAGTGCCCAGTGTCCAAGGAAAGAGATAGTTGTTTGAAGATGGGAATACAAAAATGTCACACAACCAACTTTGTTAAGAGACTGACCAGAGACTAACCCTAATCTATCCAGTGCTGTAAGTGCCCAGCTCTGTAACCCTAGGCTAACATAGGCTCTAAACTAAGAGTAATCTTAAGGACTCCATTAATTGGACCCCATACATTTTGACTTCTGGTCCGGTTTAGTCACTGAAAGACAACTGTAGGATTCTCAAGGGCAGAAGAAAACTTCCCCTGATTCCTCCCTCTCTGCTTCTGTGATTATAAAAAAGATGCTTTCCACCTGAAGTACACGTTCCACCAAGATGACTCTTTTTAAAGTGACTCCTGATCTCACTTGTCCCTAGTAACACTAAATTTTCTCTTTGCCTTATAAGTGTGAGAGTGGCAATTGTTTTGCTGTTAGTAGGAGAAGGCAATGGCAACCCACTCCAGTACTCTTGCTTGGAAAATCCCATGGGTGGAGGAGCCTGGTAGGCTGCAGTCTATGGTGTCGCACAGAGTCGGACACAACTGAAGCGACTTAGCAGCAGCAGCAGTCCTTGAACACCCCAACAACCCTTACTGCTGCTGCTTCTTTTTTTATCTTGGTTCCCTTAATCCTGTTCACATATCAGTAAAGAATCACATGATTAAAATCTTGATTCCTCCATCTGATCTACAACATTTCAGACAGTCCTATTATTTATTGCTAATTTGATTTCTGCCAAATGTCTTTTCTTAGGAAGGAGTTAGTAGACTTGATGCAGCATAAGGATCTGTTTGAGAAGAATGTAAAGCAACTATGCCAAGTATCCTATTTTCTAGAAAGCTGTGTGGGCTTCCTAAGTGGCTCAATGCATAAAGAATTTGCCTGCAATGCAAGAGATGCAGATGAGGTAGGTTCCATCCCTGGATTGGGAAAGGCCTCTGGAGGAGGGTATGGCAACCCAGTCCAGTGTTCTTGCCTGAAGAATCTCATGGACAGAGGAGCCAGAAGAGCTACAGTCCAAGGCACTGCAAAGAGTCAGATATGACTGATCAATTTAGCACACAAGCACGTTGAGGCCTTTAAACCACAGCTTTCCTTACTCACTATTCCTTCAGCCATCTCCACCCTCTTTTCTTTCTCAGTTTCATTTACTCTTCTCTTAATCTTTTATCCTTTATTATCGCTTGTTTTAGAGTGTTTACTTCCTCATAAGTTCATTGATGTCATTCTGTCTGATGAATACATAATTCTCTAAGGACAGCCTGATGTGATGGAAGTAACATTTATAAGACACATCTTCAAAAGTTGACTTGGCTGTTTATTGGCTCTATGACCTTAATAAATTAACTTTGTGAACCTGCTCTTTTTCCTATATCATGACACTACTGAAAACAATACTGCTTGCCTCACAGAAGACTGAGACAGTAAAAATAAAAATTCTTTAATCCTCTAAGCAATACTTGAGTGTAATACATTATTTTTTAATTTATTTTTTTATTGAANCTTAATAAATTAACTTTGTGAACCTGCTCTTTTTCCTATATCATGACACTACTGAAAACAATACTGCTTGCCTCACAGAAGACTGAGACAGTAAAAATAAAAATTCTTTAATCCTCTAAGCAATACTTGAGTGTAATACATTATTTTTTAATTTATTTTTTTATTGAAAGATAATAGCTTTACAGAATTCTGCTGTTTTCTGTCAAACCTCAACATGAATCAGCCATAGGTATGCATATATCCCCTCTTTTTTGAAACTCTCTTCCATCTCCCTCCCCACTCCACCCACTCTAGGTTGATACAGAGCCCTTGTTTGAGTTTCCTGAACCATACATCAAATTACCATTGGCTATCTATTTTACATATGGTAATGTAAGTTTCCATGTTACTCTTTCCATACATCTCACCCTCTCCTCCTCATTCTCCATGTTCATATGTCTATTCTCTATGTCTGTTTCTCCATTGCTGTCCTGTAAATAAGTTCTTCAGTACCATTATTCTAAATTCCTTATATATGTATTAGAATACCATATTTCTCTTTCTCTTTCTGACTTCACTCTGTATAACAGGTTCTAGGCTCATGCATCTCATCAGAACTGAATCAAAGGCACTTCTTTTATGGCTGAGAAATATTCATTGTGTATATGTAACAAAACTTCTTTATCCATTCATCTGTCAGTGGACATCTAGGTTGCTTCAATGTGCTAGTCATTGTAAATAGTGCTGCAATGAACAATGGGATGCATGCATCTTTTCAGTTTTGGTTTCATCAGGATATATGCCTAGGAGTATGATTGCTGGGTAATATGGTGGTTTTATTCCTAGCTTTTTAAGGGATCAACATACCATCTTCCATAGTGGCTGTATCAATTTATATTCCCACCAACAGTGCAAGAGCATTCCATTTTCTCCACACTCTTTCCAGCATATATTGTGTGTAGACTTTTTGATGATGGGCATTCTGAACAGTAAGAGGTAATAGCTTATTATAGTTTTGATTTACATTTCTCTAATAATGAGAGATGTTGAGTATCTTTTAATGTGTTTGTTTAGTTCAGTTCAGTTCAGTCAGGTCCAACTTTTTGCAAATTCATGGACTGCAGCAGGGAAGGCCTCCCTGTCCATCATCAACTCCCAGAGTTTACTCAAACTCATGTTCATTGAATTGGTGATGCCATCCAATCATGTCAGCCTCTGNATCTTTTAATGTGTTTGTTTAGTTCAGTTCAGTTCAGTCAGGTCCAACTTTTTGCAAATTCATAGACTGCAGCAGGGAAGGCCTCCCTGTCCATCATCAACTCCCAGAGTTTACTCAAACTCATGTTCATTGAATTGGTGATGCCATCCAATCATGTCAGCCTCTGTCATCCCCATCTCCTCCTGCCTTCAGCCTTTCCCAGCATCAGGGTTTTTTCAAATAAGTCAGCTCTTTGCCTCACGTGGCCAAAGTATTGGAGTTTCAGCTTCAGCATCAGTCTTTCCAATGAATATGCAGGACTGATTTCTTTTAGGCTGGATCTCCTTGGAGTCTAGGGGACTCTCAAGAGTTATCCCCAAAACCACAATTCAAAACCATAGATTTTTTTAGTGCTCAGGTCTTTATAGTTCAACTCTCATATCTATACATAACTACTGGAAAAACCATAGCCTTGATTAGACTGAGCTTTGTTGGCAAACGAATATCTCTGCCTTTTAATATGCTGTCTAGGTTGGTCATAACTTTCCTTTCAAAGATAAGTGTCTTTTAATTTCATGGCTGCCATCACCATCTGCAGTGATTTTGGAGCCCAAAAAAGATAAAGTCAGCCACTGTTTCCACTGTTTCTCCATCTATTTGCCATGAAGTGATGGGACCAGATGCCATGATCTTAGTTTTTGAATGTTGAGCTTTAAGCCAAGTTTTCCACTCTCCTCTTTTACTTTCATCAAAAAGATCTTTAGTTCTTCACTTTCTGCCATAAGGGTGGTGTCATCTGTATATATCTGAGGTTATTGATATTTCTCCTGTCAATCTTGATTCCAGCTTGTGCTTCATACAGCCTAGCATTTCTCATGTTGTACTCTGCATAGAAGTTAAATAAGCACGGTGACAACATACAGCCTTAACGTACTCCTTTTCCTGTTTGAAACCATTCTGTTGTTTCATGTCCAGTTCTAATTGTTACTTCTTGACCTGCATACAGATTTCTCAAGAGGCAGGTCAGGTGGTTTGGTATTCCCATCTCTCTCAGAATTTTCAGCAGTTTATTGTGATCCACACAGTCAAAGGCTTTGGCATAGTCAATAAAGCAGAAATAGATGTCTTTCTGGAACTCTATGGCTTTTTTGATGATCCAGCAGATGTCAATTTGATCTCTGGTTCCTCTACCTTTTTTTAATCCAGCTTGAACATCTAGAAGTTCATGGCTTATATACTGCTGAAGCCTGAGTTGAAGAATTTTGAGCATTACATTAACAGCATGTAAGATGAATGTAATTGTGCAGTAGTTTGAGCATTCTTTGGTATTGCCTTTCTTTGGGTTTGGAATGAAAACTGATCTTTTACAGTCCTGTGGCTACTAATGACTTTTCCAAATTTGTTGGCATATTGAGTATAGCACTTTCACAGCATCATCTTTTAGGATTTTAAATAACTCAACTGGAATTCCATCACTTCCACTAGCTTTGTTCATAGTGGTGTTTCCTAAAGCCCACTTGACTTCACATTCCAGGATGTCTGGCTCTAGGTGAGTGATCACACCATCATGATTATCTAGGTCATGAAGATCTTTTTTGTACAGTTCCTCCGCGTATNCCACTAGCTTTGTTCATAGTGGTGTTTCCTAAAGCCCACTTGACTTCACATTTCAGGATGTCTGGCTCTAGGTGAGTGATCACACCATCATGATTATCTGGGTCGTGAAGATCTGTGTATTCTTGCCACTTCTGCTTCTGTTAAATCCATACCATTTCTGCCCTTTATTGAACCCATCTTTGCAGGAAATATTCCCCTATATCTCTAAATTTCTTGAAGAGATCTCTAGTCTTTCCCATTCTATTTTTTTTCTCTCTTTCTTTGCATTGATCGCTGAGGAAGGCTTTCTTATCTCTCTTTGCTATTCTTTGGAACTCTGCATTCAAATGAGTATATCTTTCCTTTTTTTTTTTATTTGCTTTTCTCTTCCCTTCTTTTCACAGTTATTTGTAAGGCCTCCTCAGATAGCCATTTTGCTTTTATGCATTTCTTTTTCTTGGGGATGGTCTTGATCCCTGTCTCCTTTACAATGTCAGGAACTGTTGAGGTCCTTAAATTGACCAGAACTTGGTGATCTGGAGTCAATGATAAGAAAGTAAAGGAGAGAGAAAGAGTCTGATAAATAAAATAAAATAAAATCTCTGACACAGGGCTTGCTCTGTTCACGAAGGCCTCAGGTGCCCTCTCGATGGGGTGAAGGTGTAGAACTCCTTCTCAAGAGGGTCTTAGAAGCCCAGCAAAAGGGAACCCAGAGTGCCTCTGCCCTCCAAAGAAGTAGCCTGAGAGAGAGAGAGAAAGAGTGGGAGAGAGAAGACCCGGGGTTCAAAGCTCTAATGGAGCAAAGGTGTTTTAGTCAACATGGTGTGGGCATATATACTGTCTTACAAAGTAATTATTCTCAGCAAAAATAAAGATTAAAATTCCAGACTTACAAAACATAGGCGATCCTTATTAAATAGAGAGAGTTGTAAACAATCACCTTTACAGTATGGTTCACAAGAAAGAAGAGGGTACTTATCATGGTATTAAAAAACTAATGAAGGAAATTCCTGGATTCCTCACCCCTGGCAGAGTTNAGCAAAAATAAAGATTAAAATTCCAGACTTACAAAACATAGGCGATCCGTATTAAATAGAGAGAGTTGTAAACAATCACCTTTACAGTATGGTTCACAAGAAAGAAGAGGGTACTTATCATGGTATTAAAAAACTAATGAAGGAAATTCCTGGATTCCTCACCCCTGGCAGAGTTTTGCCTCTCCTCTTAATTCCTGAATATTCAGGAATTAATAAGGAACAGAAGATTCCTGACAGATCCAAAACAGCACACAGAAAGTCTCCTGTTAAATGCTTCCTGACAAGGAACATCCGTCCATAGTTCATCAGGCACTCTATCAGATCTAGTCCCTTGAATCTATTTCTCACTTCCACTGTATAATTGCAAGGGATTTGATTTAGGTCATACCTGAATGGTCTAGTGGTTTTCCCTAATTTCTTCAATTTAAGTCTGAACTTGGCAATAAGGAGTTCATGTGTTTGTTAGCCATCTGTATGTCTTTTTTGGAGAAATGTCTGTTTAGGTCTTTTTTCCACATTTTGATTGGGTTGTTTGTTTTCATGGTATTGAGTTGTATGAACTGCTTGTACATTTTGGAAATTAATCCTTTGTCCATTGTTTATTTTGCTGTTATTTTCTCCCATGCTGAGCATTGTCTTTTCACCTTGCTTATAGTTTCCTTTGCTGTGCAAAAGCTTTTAAGTTTAACCAGATACCACTTGTTTACATTTGTTTTTATTTCTCTTACTCTAGGAGGTAGGAAATAGATAGGGAAACAGTGGAAACAGTGTCAGACTTTTTTNATGTGTATAATTTTTTTGTCTCCTTAGGTAAGTTCATGCCTAAATATTTAATTATTTTTGTTGCAACGGTGAATGGGATTGATTCCTTAATTTCTTTTTCTGATTTTTCATTGTTAGTATATAGAAATGCAAGTGATTTCTATGTATTGATTTTGTATCCTGAAACTTTACTAAATTCACTAATTAACTCTAGTGATATCTTTATGGTTTACTATATATAGTATCATGTCATCTGCAAACAATGAGAGCTTTACTTCTTTTCCAATCAGGATTCCTTTTTCTTTCTTTTTTCTTCTCTGATTGCTGCAGCTAAGACTTCCAAAACTATGTGAATAATAGTGGTAAAAGTGGATACCCTTGTCTTATTCCTAATCTTAGGGGAATGCTTTCAGTTTTCACCACTGAGAGTAGTGTTTGCTGTAGGCTTATAATATATAGCCTTTACTATGTTTAGGTAGTTTCCTTCTATGCCCATTTTTTGAAGAGTTTTAATCATAAATGGGTAATGAATTTTGTCAAAGGCTTTTTCTGAATCTATTGAGATTATCATATGATTTTTATCATTTAATTTGTTAATATGGTGTATCAGATTGATTGATATGCATATTTTGAAGAATTCTTGCACTCCTGCAATAAACCAAAATTCATCATTGTGTATGAGCTTTTTGATGTGTTGCTGAATTCTGTTTGCTGAAATTTTGTTGATGTTTTTTGCATCTATGTTCATTAATGATATTGGCCTGTAGTTTTCTTTCTGTAGTGTTGTCTTTGTCTGGTTTTGGAATCGAGGTGATGGTGGCCTCATAGAATGAGTTTGAAATTGTTCCTTTCTCTGCAAGTTTTTGAAAAAGTTTTAGAAGGAGAGGCATTAATTCTTCTCTAAATATTTGATAGAATTCTCTTGTGAAGCCATCTAGTCCTGGGCTTTTGTTTTGTGTGAGGTTTTTGATCGTAGCTTCAATTTCAGTGCTTGTAATTGGGTTGTTTATAATTTTTATTTCTTCCTGGTTCAATCTTGGAAGATTGAACTTGTCCAAGAATCTGTCCATTTCTTCCAGGTTATCCATTTTATTGCCATATAGTTGTCTATATAATGCATTTTTATTTTATTTGATCATTTGGGGGTCTAAAATAAACCACTTTGTCATTACTTGTGATGCATTATATTTACAAATATTGGAAAGTGATGCTTGGATAGTTGTAATAACATTTCATGCTTAATAATTTAAAATTTAAATAGGTAAACATTGTCCACTAGAAAGAAGGAACAAAGAGAAATTTCTAAAATTTTGAACAATTCCTTACACAATCAGGATATAGTGACAGGAAAATAATTTTAACCAAAAAGGTAAAATCTAACGTGAATAGTAACATTTAACCTAATTTCCACCTAAATCATGTTACACTCATGTTTAGTCAGCTTCTGATTTATGTCTGTAAATTTTTATATCTTTGTTGCTTTAATAGTTTGGCCAGTCAGTGTTGGAGTCAGGTAGTTCACAGCAACTTATAGAAAAATGCTAAAGATATTTGCCAAGATTTTATAGTATTAATTGCAGTAAAATATGTACTTTATCCCTGTTTCTTTAGGAGAGGTCAATTTAGTCCATGATACATTTCTTAATGTCAGTTACAGTATGTGGATTCTAAGACAATGAGAAAAGGATGTACTCATTTCTTTTTTCTGAATGTACAAGTTTGCCATGTGAAAATGTATTCCCTTTATATAACTTTGAATAAAATATGACAAGGATTCTATGTCATGCCAGACCTACACAAAACATCATTGATGGAAAGAAATGTCCTCTGAATTTTCATTCAGTATACTACCATTGATAATCAAATTGCCATCAAAGTAACACTGTAATTCCCATTTACTAACCCATACTTATTGTAAATAAGAAATGGTTCTGTCCTCTTTCTTTTCTAAGGCGGTACTAGTTTTCCCCATCATATCACAGCCACTCTATTTCCCTGTTTCACCATTTAGTGATACACAATCAAATTGAAAATATCTTCCTGCAATGTCTCTAACAAAGAAGAAAGGCAACCTTCAACAAGTATCCATTAAAATGCTCCAGCTCAGTGTGACACAAAAAGATCAATTTGAAAGTTGTCTTTTAAAACTGGAAACATCAATTTTAAAATTCCACTAGTGTCTTCTGTAATCGTTAATAGTATAGCCACAGTTGGTTTAAAAAACAACAACATAGTCTCTAGATAGTTAAAACACTGAGCCAAGTTTCTGGTAGGCATTAACAAAGCCACTTCATTGTACTTTAGCAGTATCTTTTTCATATCAATAGCATAGTTTCCGGCCTCCTAACAGGGCAAGTATTCTACTTAGTATTCATCATCTGAAAGAAAGAGTGATAATTAACTGTATCCACTGAGATAGCTGCTAATGATATGTGTCACGACTAGGCTGCTGATGTGGAAATACGTGGAAGACAGATATTTCTAAAACCCAACTGTGAGCTTTTTTCTTCTTTGGAAAAATGTTGATAAAATGTACAGTATAATAGGACTTACTAATTACTTGATGGAGAATTGTATTTCAGTGATGATTCATTGTTTAAGAAATAGCATTTTGTTCCTTAAAATTTTAACTCTGTTTCTGAGAACTGCCCAGTTATCTCTAAGTTTTTGATATGTAATGATGTAGCTAGAGAATTTTGAAGCATATAATCATGATAGTATAACATTATTGCTCTAAATTTACTTAAACTATCATTTTGGATGAAGTTATAGATATACAAGTCTATTTTCACTTTGTTAATAAATTTTAAAAGTAAAATTCAAAGGATATTTGACTTTTGAGAAAGATTAGTATCAGTAATTGGAAACAGTAATTCTTTAAGAAAAAAATACAGTGTGAAATGGAATCTTCAGGCATTCAGAAATGTTCCATTCATTTATAATCCTCAAAAACTTATAAATAGTTCTTTTTTTAAATAAACTGTTTTGGTAGTTCTATTTTTAATAAATAGTTGTTTTTAAGACAGTTTTAGATTCATGTCAGTGTGGACCAGAAAGTTCAGAGACTTCCCATATAATAACTCCTGCCACCACACATGGGTAGTCTCCCACATCATAATCATCCTCTACCAGAGTGGTATATTTGTTGTAGTTCATGAACCTACATTGACACATAAATATACTTCAAGTCCATAGTTTATATTAGGGCTCACTTTTGGTGCTGCATATTTTATCAGTTCATTTCAGTTCAATCGCTCAGTCATGTCCAACTCTTTGTGACCACATGGACTGCAGCACACAAGTCTTCCCTGTCCATCACCAACTCCTGGAGACTGCTCAAACTCATATTCTATGGGTTTGGATAAATTTATAATGGCAGATACCCATCATTAGAGTATTTTCATTGTCTTCAAGTCCTCTGTGCTCTATTTATCCTTCTCACCCCACTAACTCCTGGCAGCCGCTGATCTTTTTATTATCTCCAGTTTTGTCTTCTCCAAAGTAGCCTTTAGTGAGATTCATATATCATGAAGACTTTTCAGATTGGTTTCTTTCAGTAAGCAATACGAATATATATTTCCTCCATGTCTTTTCATGGTTTGATTGTGCCTTTCTTTTTAGCACTGAGTAATATTTCACTGCCTGGATGTACCACAATTTCCCTTTCCATTTACCTACTGAAAGGCATCTTGCTTCTATTTTTGAAAATTATGAATAAATCTGCTATAAACATCTATGTACAGGTTTCTGTGTGGACATAATTTAGATACAAGTGACTGTATTTGCTCAATCATATGCTAAGTGCATGTTTAATTTTGTAAAATACTTCCAGACTGTTTTCCAAAGTGACAGTGCCATTTTGCAGTAAGTCCCTATATCTGTGAGTCTCTTTCTTGTTATATTCCCAGCTATGTTTTATTTTTTTAGATTTCATTTACAAATGGTATCACATAGTATCTGTCTTTGACTTACTTCACTTGGCAAAGTACCCTCCAAGTCCATCCATGTTGTTGTAGATGGTGTTTAAGTAATATTCCTTTGTGATATCTATATCTACATATATAACACATCTTTTATCCATTCATTTGTTGATGGACACTTAGATTTCTTCCATATTTTGGCAATTATGAATAATACTTTGATGAACATTGGGGTACATGTATCTTTATTTGAGTTAGTGTTTTGGGACTTGTTTGAATGTATACCCAGGAGTGAAGTTGCTGGGCCATATGGTAGTTTATTTTTAGCTTTTTGAGAAACCTGATATACAGAGGAGTGATTTCTAAATGTTGAGAGAAACAGAACAACAATCCCTTAACATGCCATGCATAGATATTGCAATACTATATTTAGAATATGGCGTACTTGGTGTCTGTGCTATATGCTCAGTCACTCAGTCATGTCCGATTCTTTCCAACATTTTGAATGGTAACCCAACAAGCTCCTCTGTCCATGTGATTTTTTAGGCAAGAGTATTGGAGTGGGTTGTCATTTCCTCCTGAAAAGGATCTTCCTGAACCAGGGATCAAACCTGTATCTCCTGTGTCTCCTCCATGGCAGGTAGATTATTTACCACTGAGCCATTGGAGAAGCCAAAAACACTTGGCACATATTGGATTAATATTTGCACCCAGGAGCCCTGCTGAAATTTTGAGAGACTATAAGAGGATCACATTAAATATCATTATATGATATGGATTCTAGGGTGTTATTTTCCTTGTCTCTTCCCTCTCAAACTCACAATCAGAAATTTTAAAAATAAATTTTTAATTTGAATCTCTCATGAAAAATGCAAATTTTATGCACTTGTAGGATACCTTAAAAACCTATTATAAAATACAAAGTTTCTATTCTATTACCTTCACACCTGGAATATGTGTGGTCACAAAGTCAAATGATGATGTGTGTAGGTGAGGGTGTTATTTTTTGTTGTTGTTTAAGATGATAAAAATAGATCATTCAATTCAGTTCAGTTCAGTCGCTCAGTCATGTCTGACTTTTTGCAACCCCATGGACTGCAGCATGCCAGGCCTCCCTGTTCATCACCAACTTCTGGAGTTTACTCAGACTCATGTCCATTGAATCAGTGATGCCATCCAATCATCTCATTCTCTGTCATCCCCTTCTTCTCTGGCCTTCAGTCTTCCCCCAGCATCAGGGTCTTTTCAAATGAGTCAACACTTTACATCAGGTGGCCAAACTATTGGAGTTTCAGCTTCAGCATAAGTCTTTCTAATGAACATCCAGGACTGATCTCCTTTAGGATGGACTGGTTGGATCTCCTTGCAGTCCAAGGGGACTCTCAAGAGTCTTCTCCAACACCACAGTTCAAAAGCATCAATTCTTAGGTGCTCAGGTTTCTTTATAGTCCAACCCTCACATTCATATATGACTACTGGAAAAACCATAGCCTTAATTAGACCTTTGTTGGCAAAGTAATAACTCTGTTTTTTAATATACTGCCTAGATTAGTCATAACTTTTCTTCCAGGGAGTAAGTGTCTTTAATTTCATGGCTGCGGTCACCATCTACAGTGACTTTGGGGCCCCCCAAAATTAAGTCTGCCACTGTTTCCACTGTTTATCACACACTACTAAAGTAATGCTGAAAATTCTCCAAGCCAGGCTTCAACAATATGTGAACTGTGACCTTTCAGGTATTCAGGCTGATTTTAGAAAAGTCACAGGAACCAGAGTTCAAATTGCCAACATCCACTAGATCATTGAAAAAGCAAGAGAGTTCCAGACAAAGGTCTATTTCTGTTTTATTGACTATGCCAAAGCCTTTGACTGTGTGGATTAAAATAAAGTGTGGAAAATTCAGAAAGAGATGGGAATACCAAACTACCTAACCTGCCTCTTGAGAAATCTGTACGCAGGTCAAGAAGCAACAGTTAGAACTGGACATGGAACAAGAGACTGGTTCCAAATAGGAAAAGGAGTACGTCAAGGCTGTATATTGTCACCCTGCTTATTTAACTTATATGCAGAGTATATTATGTGAAATGCCAGGCTGGATTAAGCACAAGCTTGAATCAAAATTGCTTGGTGAAATATCAATAACCTCAGATATGCAGATGACAGCACCCTTATGGCAGAAAGTGAAGAAGAACTAAAGAACCTCTTGATGAAAGTGAAAGAGGAGAGCGAAAAACTTGGCTTAAACCTCAACATTCAGAAAACAAAGATCATGGCATCCTGTCCCTTTACTTCATGGCAAATAGATGGATAAAAAGATCATTACTTTGTATAATAGTCTAGGTACAAAGGTTTTGTGAGATTATTAACTGTGTTGCATTTTATTGTCTTTTTCAAATTATATATGATCTTGGGAATTATTTTTGATTATACATTAAGGCTAATGAATGCCTTAAATCTCTAGTGTCTCATACACTATCTAGAACACAGAAGTCAAATTGTAAGTGATTACTCAACGTCAAAAACCTAGAGAGATTGGAGTTCTCCTTTTGTCAGAGTAGAAGTCTGTGAGGATTCTAATGGAAGCAGAAACCTAAAAGATTAGCCTAAGTTCTTAGCAGATGAGAAATGAACAAACTTAAGAAGCTTCTATCTGGATCTGGCATGGTTTATAGAAAGGCAGTGCCAAATTTAATGCCACATAAAAGAACTTTTATGTTTAATAAACTGATTTAGAGTTATATTTTCTTAATAATCCTTATAGTCAAGATTGTGTGGGATTTTACTAGACTGCCTGGTGTGAGTATATGTTACATGCTATTGACTACACACCAACTTCAAAAACAGCAGGGTTCTGTCTAATCTGTCACTTTTCTGTCCCTCACTAAATAAATATCCTCTCTCTGAAGAAAACTTAGGAAAACAGAAAAATAAATATAAAAATATAATCCAAACAATAATTTTAATAAGTATTTTAATGCTTAATCTAGTTAAATATATTAAATAAATGTGCTGATATCAATAAAACTGTAAATATATAATATTGTATCTTTTTGTCTTTTCATACTGTTCACGGGGTTCTCAAGCCAAGAATGCTAAAGTGGTTTGCCATTTCCTTCTTCAGTGGCCCGTGTTTTGTCAGAACTCTCTGCTATGACCTGTCCATCTTGAGTGGCACTACATGGCATGGCTCAGAGTTTCACTGAGTTAGACAAGGCTATGATAGATGTGATCAGTTTGGTTAGTTTTCTGTGGTTGCGGTTTTCACTCTGTCTGTCCTCTGATGGATGAGGGTAAGAGGCTTGTGGAAGTTTCCTGGTGGAAGGACTGGCTGTGGGTAAAACTAGGTCTTGTTCTGGTGAAAAGAGTCATGCTTGTAAATCTTTAATCCCATTTTCTATTGATGGGTGAGCTGTGTTCCTCCCTGTAGTTTGGCCTGAGCCCAACGGTGACCTCCTTCAAAAAGACTCATGCCAGCATGCCTTGGCTTCCAGGACTATTATAGTCCGTACCCTTGATCCTGTGGCAAGCCACTGTCAACCCATACTCTGCTAGAAACTCCCGGACATGCACAGGCAAGTCTGGCTCAGTCTCTTATGGGGTCACTCACTCTCCTGGGTCCTGGTGCACACAAGATTTTGTTGTGCCCTCCAAGAGTCTGTTTCCTCGAGGGTGCTCAGTCCTTTATCTGGATCCCCAGGTTGGGAAATCTGTTGTGGGCCCTAGAGCTTTTGCAAAAGTGTGAGAACTTCTTTGGTAGAATTTTTGTGCAGTTTATGGGTCATTTCTTGGGCTTCCCTGATAGCTCAGTTGGTAAAAAATCTGCCTGAAATGCAGGAGACCCCAGTTTGTTTCCTGGGTTGGAAAGATCCACTGGAGAAGGGATAGGCTACCCACGCCAGTATTCTTGGGCTTCCCTTGTGGCTCAGTTGGTAAAGAATCTTCTTGCAATGCAGGAGACCTGAGTTCAAACCCTGGGTTGGGAAGATCCCCAGGAGAAGGGAAAGGCTATTCACTCTAGTATTCTGGCCTGGAGAATTCCGTGTACTGTATAGTCCATGGGATCACAAAGAATTGGACACGAATGAACGACTTTCACTTTGTGGGTCTTCTACTCCGCAGTTCTATAATGGGGCTAGTGGTGAACTTCTCCAGGATAGGGTAATAAAAGGCAGAGACATTACTTTGCTGACAGAGTTTTCTTTAGTCAATGATTTTTGTGGATTTCCCTGGTAGCTCAGATGGTAAAGCATCTGCATACAATGCAGGAGACCTGGGTTCGATCCCTGGGTCAGGAAGATCCTCTGGAGAAGGAAATGGCAACCCACTCCGGTACCCTTGCCTCGAAAATCCCATGGACGGAAGAGTGTGGTAGACTACAGTGCATGGGGTCACAAAGAGTCGGACACGACTGAGCAACTTTCACTTCACTTCACATGCTTTTTCTAGTAGTCATGGGTGGATGTGACAGCTGGACCATAAAGAAGCCTGAGTGCCAAAGAATTGATGCTTTTGAACTGTGGATTTAGAGAAGACTCTTGAGAATNCAAAGAGTCGGACACGACTGAGCAACTTTCACTTCACTTCACATGCTTTTTCTAGTAGTCATGGGTGGATGTGAGAGCTGGACCATAAAGAAGCCTGAGTGCCAAAGAATTGATGCTTTTGAACTGTGGATTTAGAGAAGACTCTTGAGAATTCCTTGGACTACAAGGAGATCAAGCCAATCAATCTTAAAGGAAATCAAGCCAGTCAATCTTAAAGGAAATCCTGAATATTCCTTGGAAGGGCTGATGCTGAAGCTGAAGCTCCAATACTTTGGCCACCTGATGCCAAGAGCTGACTCAATAGAAAAGACCGTGATGTTGAGAAAGATTGGAGTCAGAAAGAGAACGGGATGACAGAGGATGAGATAGTTGGATGGCATCACTGACTCAATGGACAAGAGTTTGAGGAAACTCCAAGAGATGGTGAAGGACAAGGAAACCTGACATGCTGCAGCCTATGGGGTCACAAGAGTTGGGCATGACTGAGTGACTGAACAACAAAATAATATCATACATATTTTAAAATATATATTTCATATATGTATAGCTATATATGAAGATGGTTATGTTTTGTTCTTTGGTTATTGTGTCAATTTTACCAGTAATGACAATTATAATTAAAGCTTAACAACTCCATTATTCTGTTCTGGACTGTTTTGAGAACATTATATAGAGGAATTGACTTAACATCCATGGAAAATCAAAGAGTGACTGAGGTATATATGTGTCTTGTCCTAGGTGAAATCATTCATAAGTGGTAGGGCAGGATTTGAATTTCTCAAACTTGACTTTAAAGTTGCTTCTCTTACACAACATACAGTATTAACTCGCTGAAAACACACTAAAATTTACAAACCAAAAACTAAATTTCATAAATCTAAAGCCATAAAGTAACAGTGACCATTTCCATATACATGGTAAATTTCTCGGTTTGTGCGTTTCTATATGGACTCTTTAAGACTACTGAAAGTGAAAGTGAAACTGTCAGTCGCCAGTGGTGTCTGACACTTTGCAACCCTTTTGATGTAGCCCGCCAGGCTTCTCTGTCCATGGGCTTCTCCAGGCAAGAATACTGGAGTGGGTTGCCATTCCCTTCTCCTTCTCCAGGGGATCTTCCCAACCCAGGGGTCGAACCTGGGTCTCCCACATTCCAGGCAGATTCTTTACTGTCTGAGCCATGGGGAAGCCATGGTTCAGTGGTAAAGAATCCTCCTGCCAGTGCAAGAAATATAAGAGATGTGGGTCTGATCCTCTGGAGAAGGAAATGGCAACCTTCTCCAGTATTCTTGATGGGAAAATTTCATGGACATAGGAATCTGGTGGGCTACAGCTCATGGTGTCACAAAGAGTCAGACATGACTGAGCCACTGAATACAACATGAACAATATCACTGAACTTTCCTTATATGAAGACAAGAAGTTTAAATAGTGTAATGTAGACATATTTCTCTGTAAGAAATGTCACTGCTTTTAAAATAACAAATGGAAAGCAAAAAAGAACAGATCTTAGGCATTGAAAGACATTCTTAAAATACATGGTCATTTTAAAGCAGATTGCATATGGAGTTATGTTTATGAAGAAAATTGCCTTAGGTTCAATAAATCTACAAGGAAATATGATAGTAGATATTTCTTTTAAATTTGAAATAGTCCTTAAGTTATGCAGATGCCTTAAAGAAAAATAGAATTAGTTTTATCATATAATTAGCTTGTTCTGTTTTCCTGACACAGCTAAGAAAAATTCCTGTAGCCTTTATAAAAATACAATCAGAGTTTTAGAAAAGGCTAGAACTTCAGGCACTTTGTATTTCATTTTGGGGCAAGGGCACCATATTTGAGGATTTCCCAAGTAGCACTAGTGGTAAAGAATCCACCTGCCAATGCAGGAGACCTAAAAGATGCATGTTCAATCCCTGGGTTGGGAAGAGCTCCTGGAGCTGGATATGGCATTCCACTTCAGTATTCTTGCCTGGAGAATCCCACAGACAGAGGAGCTTGGCAGGCTACAGTCCCATAGTGTTGCAAAGAGTTGGGGACTACTGAAGCAACCAAGCACACATGATATTTGAATGGGAATAGCCACAGAGAATCTTAGAGACATGGGTTCTCATGCTTACCATGCTTCTGAGAAAGAGTTTCACAAAATTTTTTAGACTCCAGTTTCCTCATTTAGACAACAAAAACAATGAACAATTTAATCTCTATATATACTTCCAATTTAAATATTCTGAAATCAACTAAATGTTTGAGATAATGAAAAAGACATTAAAGAGCATATTTTCAAGTTTATAAGAATCCTAGCTATATGCAGTTGGGCATGGATGACATTTTATCTCTTCAGTTTCTCATAGCTCATCAACATAGAAAGACTTGCAAATATTAATCACTCAAATGTTAAGAAACTTGTTTTAACTTTTTAATTTCTTGTTATAGCAGGTTTTAAGAGAAGATGATTCTTAAAAATATGTTCTAACATTGAATAGAAATGATAGGTAATTTTATAAGATGCAAATTGATGTTAATTAGTTTATTGGTTTACTTAAAACATATTGTTTACTTAAAAGTGCTTAGTATCCTGTCAGGATATATAAAGCTTTGCTCCAGTTCACAATTTAATTTTAATTTTAACACTTGTATAAAGTGTGAAGTTGTTTGCAGATGCCTGGGAACTTAGGGAATTGAAGACAAAAATTCTCCAGATTACAGTAAAGGAAATTGTGTTCTAAATTTTCTAGAGTGATAATTTCTGTGTATCAACTGTGTATGGCTTTTTAACTATGCCAAAGCCTTTGACTGTGTGGACGGCAACAAACTCTGGAAAATTCTTGACGAGATGGGAATACCAGACTACCTGACTTGCCTCTTGAAAAATCTGTAAGCAGGTCAGGAAGCAGCAGTTAGAACTGGACATGGAAGAGACTGGTTTCAAATCAGGAAAGGGGTACATCAAGGCTGTATACTGTCACCCTGCTTATTTAACTTCTATGCAGAGTTGCTAAGTCGCTTCAGTCGTGTCTGACTCTGTGCGATCCCATAGATGGCAGCCCACCAGGCTCTGCCATCCCTGGGATTCTTCAGGCAAGAACACTGGAGTGGGTTGCCATTCCCTTCTCCAGTGCATGAAAGTGAAAAGTAAAAATGAAGTCGCTCAGTCGTGTCTGACTCTTAACGACTCCATGGACTGCAGCCTACCTGGTTCCTCACTCCATGGGATTTTCTAGGCAAAAGCACTGGAGTGGGGTGCCATTGCCTTCTCATGAGGAATGCTGGGCTGGATGAAGCACATGCTGGAATCAAGATTGCCAGAAGAAATATCAATACTCTCAGATATGCAGATGACACCCCACTTATGGCAGAAAGCAAAGAAGAACTAATGAGCCTCTTGATGAAAGTGAAAGAGGAGAGTGAAAAAGCTGGCTTAAAACTCAACATTCAGAAAACTAAGATCACGTCATCTGGTCCCATCACTTCATGGCAAATAGGTGGGGAAACAATGAAATAAATTAGAGATTTTATTTTGGGGGGCTCCAAAATCACTGCAGATGGTGACTGTAGCCTTGAAATTAAAAGATGCTTGCTCCTTGGAAGAAAAGCTATGACCAAACCTAGACAGCATATTGAAAAACAAAGACATCAGTTTGCCAACAAAGGTCCATGTAGTCAGGTATGGATGTGAGAGTTGGACTATAAAGAAAGCTGAGTGCCGAAGAATTGATGCTTTTGAACTATGGTGTTGGAGAAGACTCTTGAGAGTCCCTTGGATTGCAAGGAGATCCAACCAGTCCATCCTAAGGAAATTAGTCCTGAATATCCATTAGAAGGACTGATGCTGAAGCTGAAACTCCAATATGTTGGCCACCTGATGTGAAGAACTGACTCATAAAAGACCTTGATGCTGGGAAAGATTGAAGGCAGGAGGAGAAGGGAATGAGAGAGGATGAGATAGTTGGATGAAATCACCGACTCAATGGACATGGTNAGGAAATTAGTCCTGAATATCCATTAGAAGGACTGATGCTGAAGCTGAAACTCCAATATATTGGCCACCTGATGTGAAGAACTGACTCATAAAAGACCTTGATGCTGGGAAAGATTGAAGGCAGGAGGAGAAGGGAATGAGAGAGGATGAGATAGTTGGATGAAATCACCGACTCAATGGACATGGTCTGAGTAAACTCTGGGAGTTTGCGATGAACAGGGAGGCCTGGAGTACTACAGTCCATGATGTTGCAAAGAATCGAATATGACTGAGTAACTGAACTTAACTTTCTGTGTATCCTAGCTAAGAACATCACTTCTAAATATCTGCTATAATTTTTTGTTTCTGTTTCACAATTGGAAAAATTAGGATGATATCCCAATCCTTTGATACATAGATATAGAAACTGTGTGCTCATTCAGTCATAGCCAACTTTTTGCAAATCCATGGACTATTGGCCACTAGGCTCCTCTGTCCATGGGATTATTCAAGCAGGAATACTGGAGTGGGTTTCTGTTCCTTCTCCAGGGGATCTTCCTGACCCAGGGATCTAACCCACATCTCCTGAGTTTCCTGCCTTGGCAGGTGGATTCTTTACCACTGAGCCACCCTTGAAGCCCCTTATATAGAATAATATTGTCCAATAAAACTGTCTAGAACAATGGGGATATTCTATGTATGTTTTGTCAAAAACACTAGCTAATAATCACTTGAAACTGGGCTAATATCACTAAGAAGCAATGCATAATATTATTTATCTTAATTAATTTAAATTTAAGTTTAATGACCATGTGTGGCTAGTAGCTGCCATATTGGACAGTGCAATTTAGAAATAAGCAGTCACTACATGTTCTATTTTAAGAAATGAGATGCATAGCAGTGGTGAAGAATGCTGGCTATTCCAGTAGGAAAACTGAGGCAAGCATATTTAGACAAGTGCTGCTGTAAAGGTGGTAAAAAANCATATTGGACAGTGCAATTTAGAAATAAGCAGTCACTACATGTTCTATTTTAAGAAATGAGATGCATAGCAGTGGTGAAGAATGCTGGCTATTCCAGTAGGAAAACTGAGGCAAGCATATTTAGACAAATGCTGCTGTAAAGGTGGTAAAAAAGAAAAAAAAAAGAAATATATATATATATGGCTAAACTCTTGAGTGAGGGCTACTGTAGTGTTTCTCTTTCTTAGCAAAATTTTTGCAGTTGCTTACATACTACCTAATATAAGGCTAGAACCCAAAAAAATATTTCTACATAAAGCTTCAACAGGGGACTTCTCTGGTTTTCCAGAGGTTAAGAATCTGCCTTGCAGTTCAGGGGATGCAGGTTCAATCCCTGTTCAAGTACCAAGATCCTGCAAGCTGCAAAACAACTAAGCCTGTGGGCTCTGACAGAAGCCCATGTGCTCTATAGCCCACATGACACAACTAGAAAACCTGCTTGCCACAAATACTGAAGCAATGCCCCACAACTAGAGTTGGTGCTCCATAATGAAAGATCTCTCATGAAGATCCCATGTGCCGTAGCTAAGACCTGATGCAGCCAAATAAATAAATAAATATTTTAAAAGAATAAATAGGGGAATATCAATTGTTGTTGTTGTTCAGTAGCTCAGTTGTGTCAGACTCTTTGTGACCCTGTTGACTGCAGCACACCAGGCTTCCCTGTGCTCCACCATCTCCCAGAGTTTGTTCAAGCTCTTGACTATTGAGTCAGTGATGCCATCCAACCATCTCATCTGCTGTCATCGCCTTTTCCTTCTGCGTCCAATTTTTCTCAACATCAGGGTCTTTTCTAATGAGTCAGCTCTTGCAATTAGATGGCCAAAGTATTTGGAGCTTCATGTTCAGCATCAGTCCTTCCAATGATTATTCAGGGTTGATTTCCTTTAGAATGGACTGATTTGATCTCCTTGCAGTTCAAAGGACTCTCAAGAGTCTTCTCCAACATCACAGTTCAAAAACATCAGTTCTTTGGCATTCAGCTTTCTTTATGGTCCAGCTCTCACATCTATACATGACTACTGGAAAAATAGCTTTGACTATACACACCTTTGTCAGCAAAGTAATATCTCTACATTTTAATATGCTATCTGGTTTATCATAGCTTTAATGGGGGAATATTCATTAAGTAAGTGATAAAATAATTTACCTTAAGTGAAAAAATGTCTTTGCTTGGCAACAGAAGAAAAAATCAGTTTAATACATTGTTTTTCCTATGCAAAGAGAACCTTCTTATCAATGTCAGAATAGAATAAAACAGACAAAAAAAGATAAATATAAAATGAGAAAAATAAAATTAAAATAGTAATGATGCATATGGTCTTGAGCAGGAACAGGGATGACCTGAATAAAAAGTGTCTAGTGAGAGATTTCTATCGAGAGAGGCTCAGCCAGAAGATTGGAGTAAGTATGCTCAAGTTAATAGGAAAATGTTTTCACATCAGGTGAGGTGAGTATGATGCTTTTCTTCCTGAAATTCACTAAATGAATCCAAATATTGTATGCATGTGTAAGCATATGAGTCAGTTACCTGTGTTGTTGTTTTTGTGCCTTTATATTTGTTTTCATGCTTTCTAGTAGATTCATTCCTACACACACCTATGCACACAAACCTTATGCATAAAAGCAAAGGGAGATTCAGATAAACAGGAAGAGGGGCAAAATATAATGTTTTTAATATGTACATATAAAAATATTTATATATGAAAATACATACATGTTAGGTAGAATGTTTGTGACAGAATAAAACATTATAGACATGTGAACTGAGACTGACTACTGGGGCAGTAAATATATTTTTCCCTAAAATATCCAACATCTTTCATTACTTTTGGTCTAAATTCAACTGTACTAGCATTTATAGTAGTTTGGAGTTGTTGCTGCCTTCCAGTTCTCCCGCATTGTAGACAGACGCTTTACCATCTGAGCCACCAGGGAAGTCCAATAGAATATATACATCAGTTCAGTTCAGTTGCTCAGTCATGTCTGACTCTTTGTGACCCCATGAATCACAGCACGCCAGGCCTCCCTGTTCATCACCAACTCCCGGAGTTCACTTAAACTCACATCCATAGAGTCAGTGATGCCATCCAGCCACCTCATCATCCTCTGTCGTCCCCTTTTCCTCCTGCCCCCAATCCCTCCCAAAATCAGAGTCTTCTCCAATGAGTCAACTCTTCACATCAGGTGTCCAAAGTAATGGAGTTTCAGCTTTAGCATCATTCCTTCCAAAGAACATCCAGGACTGATTTCCTTTAGAATGGACTGGTTGGATCTCCTTGCAGTCCATGGGACTCTCAAGAATCTTCTCTAACACTGCAGTTCAAAAGCATCAATTCTTCAGCACTCAGCTTTCTTCACATATATGTATATAAATATGTTTTCCCACATATTTTCCATATATTCTATCTGCCTTATAGTTTCATGCAGAATATAGGTATGACATATACAAATATATGTATATATAATACTTATGGCTTCCCAGGTGGCACTAGTAAAGAACTCACCTGCCAATGCGGGAGATGTGAGAGACATGGCTTCAATACCTGGATTAGGCAGATCCCTGGAGGAAGATTGCTGTTGTTCTGAGGTTATTGATAATTCTCCTGAAAATCTTGATTCCAGTTTGTGCTTCATCCAGCCAAGCATTTCACATGATGTATTCTGCAAATAAGTTAAATAAGTGAGTGACAATATACAGCTTTAACATACTCCTTTCCCAATTTTGAACCAGTTTGTTGCTCCATGTCCAATTCTTATCGTTACTTCTTGATTGACATACAGGTCTCTCAGGAGGCAGATAAGGTGATCTGGTATTTCCATATCTTTAAGAATTTTCCACAGTTGGTTGTGATCCACAGTCAAAGGCTTTACCAAAGTCAATGAATCAGAAGTAGATGGAGAATATGGCAGCCCATTTCAGTATTTTTGACTGGAGTATCCCATGGACAGAGGAGTCTGGTGGGCTACAATCCACGGGTAACAAAGAGTTGGATATGGCTGAGGAAACTTAACATGCATGCACATAATATATACATATAATGTACACTGTCGTTAAATTTAAAGGCAGATTATATATATATATACATATATTCTAACATAAATAGAATGAAACTTGAAGATAGCAACTATAATACTGAACATAAGTACCAGTATAGTATAACTTAGATCAAAATTAAGGAATTTACATATTAGAAAATATTAAAATTCACCTTCTCAGAGATTAGGCTTAGTGTTGATTCATCATCTGAAAGTAAGTGAGAGAGACCCTCTAGTAAGGATCTTTCTGCTTTACTCCCATGATGTGTTTATGTCACATAAATTATCCTTGAAGTTAGACAGGGAATCTACCTTTCCCCATAATCCAAGTAATGTCCATTTGCTTTCATATGGCGAATGTGAAGATAAAGAAAAAAAACTAATTGTAATATAAAGAAGGCTCAGTGCCAAAGAATTGATGCTTTCAAAGTGTGGTGCCAGAGAAGACTCTTGAGAGTACCTTGGCCTCTGCAAGGACATCAAACCAGTCAATCCTAAAGAAAATNGAATCTACCTTTCCCCATAATCCAAGTAATGTCCATTTGCTTTCATATGGCGAATGTGAAGATAAAGAAAAAAAACTAATTGTAATATAAAGAAGGCTCAGTGCCAAAGAATTGATGCTTTCAAAGTGTGGTGCCAGAGAAGACTCTTGAGAGTACCTTGGCCTCTGCAAGGACATCAAACCAGTCAATCCTAAAGAAAATCAACCCTGAATATTCACTGGAAGGACTGATGAATGAAGCTGAAGCTCCAATACTTTGGCCACCTGATGTCAAGAGCCGACCCTTTAGAAAATACCCTGATTTGGGGAAAGATAGAAGACAGGAGGAGAAGGGGATGACAGAGGACAAGATAATTAGATGGCATCGTTGACTCAATGGACGTGAGTTTGAGCAAGCTCTGATAGATAGCAAAAGACAGGGAAGCCTGTAATATTGCAGCCCATGGGGTCTCAAAGAGTCAGACACAACTTAGTGCCCGAACAGCAACAAATCTATTTAAAATCTGTTGTCAAATAAATAGTGCATTCTACAATTCTAAGCATGGGCTATAGAGATTATAACTTACTCTTTTATTTAGATCCACAGAGATGTTAGCTCTTATGCAATTGCCTTTTACAGAACATGGAAAATGTTGGAATAAAATTCTATCTGACACAAATGAAAATTCATTGCATTGCGCTTTACTGTCTACTATGTATTCATGAGTTTATTATCTTCAGGGTAAATTTCATACCTATGTAACATTCTCAGCAATACTTTTTGCATTAAATTGGGAAATAAAATATAGGTATATCTGAGGGCATGCATCATCTCGTTGTTAAACACAAATTTTGTAAAATTTAATAAAAGCAATTTATTCTCTTCAGGACAAAACTGGATCATTAAAAATTGCCAATTATTTCATATGCACCTGACATGTTTTATTTGTTTAAAAATTCACTTCCCCTAGATATAAATCTGCACTTTCTTTATCAGTTATCAAAATATCTGAAAGGCATGGATCATGATATCTGTAACTTCATTTTCTGTTCCTTGCATAAAGTACATTTGGAATCCTTCATGTTTGTTGCCCTTGTTCTAGCTCTGTGAGGTTGCATTTATGATACACGCTTTTCTAACCTTATTACCCTTCTTTCCTCAGCCTAATCTTGTTAGAATCACTTAGCTGTCTCTAGCAGAGCATACATTTTGCAACCTCTGCCTTCAAAATTCATTCTATCGTGCTCTAACCTACTTAGACATATCCTGCTATGCGAAATTTCCCTGTTAGTCACCCACCACCAGCTTTGATGATTTCCTNTATTACCCTTCTTTCCTCAGCCTAATCTTGTTAGAATCACTTAGCTGTCTCTAGCAGAGCATACATTTTGCAACCTCTGCCTTCAAAATTCATTCTATCGTGCTCTAACCTACTTAGACATATCCTGCTATGCGAAATTTCCCTGTTAGTCACCCACCACCAGCTTTGATGATTTCCTTTTTCTAACATTGTGTTATATTCACATATATACAGTTATCTCCTCCAGTGTCCATAAGAACCTTGAGGGTCTTAATGATATAAAGCTGATATAAAGACTTGCCCTTAATACAAATCAAATACATATTGTGAAAGAATGAAAGATATGGGTATGTTTCTACCATAAAATCATTTGGAAGATCTTTCTAAACTAGTATTGATCCCTGCCTGACCCCAGAAGAGTTTACAAAGCTCATGGCTTCCTATGTGTGGGGAAAACATATCTTGCTCCTGTGGGATGGGATGACTTTTAAGAGAGAAATCATCCACAGTGTCACAGAATCTGTACCATAAGCAAATAAATAGTTACATTACACACCGGAAGGGATGAATATGCATTCAGCATCCTAGCTAACTTGTCTGAACTTGTAACTTGCGTTTACAAGGACATCATTAGAGTGTGTCATATAGCGTGCTTTTTACATGTGCAGAATTATACCAAACCCACTCAGAAAACTTTTTAAAGCTACAACAATAGCGGCAAGATGAATGTGGAAATCCTTAAACACAAAAGGAAATGGTAAGTTGACTCTACACATTCTGCAATCATATCTAAGCTACTTTAAGTTTGTGATTTCTATTCTTGACAGGTAGTCTAGTTTATCCTTGCTGAGCCAAGGTAATAATTATTAATATTTTAAAAAGTTTACTCTCTCCAACATAGAAGGAATTTCAGAATATTCTATATCTTTTGTTTAAAGTAGGTAGAGATTTTAAATCACTATTTTTCCACATCTTCCTACATAGTCACACAATGGAAATCACTTGTCTTTCCTCTGTCTTACACTTAACAGGATTCCCTGGTAACTCAAACAGTAAAGAGTCTTCCTACCATGTGGAAGACCGAGTTTGAACTCTGGGTTGGGAAGATTCCCTGGAGAAGGAAATGGCAACCCACTCTAGTATTGCCTGGAAAATCCCATGGACAGAGGAGCCATGGAGTCACAAAGAATTAGACACGATTGAGTGACTTCACATGTCGTTGTTGTACACTTAATTTTAATGTAAGTAGAAAATGTAACAATCTTCCATGATTCTTAAGGCATCTGTTCTTTTGTGAGGTCTTTTAAACTCCTTCTATTTAAGTAAGCATTTTAGAAAGTGCTATTGCTGTTCACCACTTTGCCCTCGCTTCATGGGACAAGGCTGGACCCAAAGAGAAAATAAACTGCATGCAGAGTTGTTTTTATGCTGTATAAGATCTACAAAAAGTGATTCCATACAACTGAAAAACAAAGGTCAGTTTCAACTTGAAATATACAATATTATTGAAGTGAAAAGAAATCAAAATGCTCTGACATTTAAAGGGAGAGCATATGTATACAAATTTAATGGAGAACAATTTGAATAAAGGAATGTTACTTGCATTATCTCAAATTTAGAAATTTGCCTTATATATGATGTGCAGAATATAATAAAAAATGTGTAAAAATAGTTTATTACCAGAGCTCTTACCTTGGTGTTATTACTGCAAATATAAATATTTACAACCATACAGATAAATAGAAATAAACAGCTGATTAAATTACATGCTTGAAGTACCATGAAGGGGTACTGTTTAATAAGATGGCATATTCTGGAGTCACCTTACCTAATGGAATACTAGTTCTGGTACTTTCTAAATAGGAGACCGCTGATAAGTTATGTATTCCTTTGTGTTTCACTTTCCTAAAATGAGTACAATACTAATAACATCTACCTCTGTTGTTTGTTGTTGATATTACTGGGTTAACAAATGTTAATTTGGGGAAAAATATCTGGCACGTAATAAGCACTGCATCATTGTTAACTTTGGCTTTGTAGCCAAATACATTAATTTTGTAAAAAAACATAATAAGCTGGAAAGGTTTTCTGAGGAAAGGGATTATATATTATTTGCTGTTATCCTAAACCAGACAATTTGCTTTATAGATCTAGCATTCAAAACCAAAACATCACTGGTGAAAAATATTGAATGAAAATAAGTATTCACCATATTGACTTTAATAATAGGTGATCTGTAATTGGAGAAAATAAAAGAATATTTATCTCCATATTCTGATATATAGATATTTTTAAAACATTAGCCAAGCAAAATGTTCTTTGTCTCATCTTTAATATTTTCTGTAGCATTCCCAGCTGATTGATTTCTTCTAGAGTAAACCTGTTACAAAAAATGCTGTCCTTTTTTTTTCTTAGAATATTTGTAAATACAAACTTTCTCTTCTGAATCACATTTCAACTTTCTCCTCTGAATCATTTTATAAATTGCCAATAGAGTAGCTCTCTTAAAACACAAGTATGACCAATGTGACTTTTAAGCTGTCTATTTGTCTAAACAACTCCAGCATATATCTTGGACAATTTGTATTCCCTCTCAGTGGTTTATTCCTTCCCATGCTTGTCTTGGTCTCAAAGAGAATATATTTTACTTGCTAACTATGTATTGATTCATAGATCAATGAAGCACAGGTTTTGTTTGTTTGCTTGTTTTCATTTGATTGCAAAATTCCTTTCATTCATTACTTTATTTCCATTGTCTCACATATTAACTGGCATATAGAAAGTGACAAAAGCTGAATAATAATTGCATCTTCGCAGGCAGACTAACTTAATGATTGAAAACATGATTCCTAGACTGAAGGTCTAGGAATACAGCTAGATAAGAATACACAGAAGAACTATACACAGAATACACATAGAAACTATAAAAAAAAAAAAGATTATCATGACCCAGATAACCACGATGGTGTGATCACTCACCTAGAGCCAGACATCCTGGAATCTGAAGTCAAGTGGGCCTTAGAAAGCATCACTATGAACAAAGCTATTGGAGGTGATGGAATTCCAGTTGAGCTATTTCAAATCCTAAAAGATGATGCTATGAAAGTGAAGCACTCAATGTGCCAGCAAATTTGGAAAACTTAGCAGTGGCCACAAGAATGAAAGAGGTCAGTTTTCATTCCAGCCCCAAAGAAAGGCAATGGTAAAGAATGTTCACACTACCACACAATTGTACTCATCTCACAAGCTAGCAAAGTAATGCTCAAAATTCTCCAAGTCAGGCTTCGACAATATATGAACTGAGAAATTCCAGATGCTCAAATTGGTTTTAGGAAAGGCAGAGGAACCAGAGATCAAATCACCAACACCCATTGGATCATCAAAAAAACAGGAGAGTTGCAGAAAAACATCTAACTCTGCTTTATTGACTATTTCAAAGCCTTTGACTGTGTGGATCACCACAAACTATGGAAAACTCTTCAAGAGATGGGAATACCAGTCCACCTTACCTGCCTCCTAAGAAATCTGTTTGCAGGTGAAGAAGCAACAGTTAGAACTGGACATGGAACAACAGTCCTGTTCCAAATTGGGAAAGGAGTACGTCAAGGTTGTATATTGTTACCCTGCTTATTTAACTTCTATGGAGAGTACATCATGAGAAATGCTGGGCTGGATGAAGCACAAGATAGAATCAAGACTGCCAGGAGAAATATCAATAACCTCAGATATGCAGATGACACCACTCTAATGGCAGAAAGTAAAGAGAAATTAAAGGGCTTCGATGAAAGTGGGGAGTGAAAATGCTGGCTTAAAACTCAACATTCAAAAACCAAAGTTCATGGCATCTGGGTCCCATCACTTCGTGGCAAATAGATAGGGAAATAATGGAAACAGTTGGAGACTTTATTTTGGGGGACTCCAAAATCACTGCAGATGGTACTGCAGTCCTGAAGTTAAAAGACTCTTTCTCCTTGGAAGAAAAGCCATGACATACCTAGACAGCATATTACAAAGCAGAGACATTACTTTGCCAACAAAAGTCCATCTAATCAAAGCTATGTTTTTTCCAGTAATCATTTACGGTTGTGTATACATGTTAGTGAAAGTCCCTCAGTCATGTCCGACTCTTTGTGACTCCATAGACTATACAGATCATGGATTTCTCCAGACCAGAGTACTGGAGTGGGTAGCCTTTCCCTTTTCCAACGGATCTTCCCAAGCCAGGGATCGAGCCCAGGTCTCCTGCACTGCAGGCAGATTCTTTACCCAACTGAGCTATCAGGAAAGCCCTGATATGGATGTGAGAGTTGGACCATAAAGGATGCTGAGCACCAAAGAACTGTTGTTTTTGAACGGTGGTGTTGGAGAAGACTCTTGAGAGTCCCTTGGACTGCAAGAAGATCCAACCAGTTAATCCTAAAGGAAATAAATCTTGAATATTCATTGTCAGGACTGATACTAAAGCTGAAACTCCAATACTTTGGCCAGCTGATGTGAAGAGGAAATTCCTTGGAAAAGACCCTGATGCTGGGAAAGATTAAAGACAGGAGGAGAAGGGGATGATAAAGGATGAGATGGTTGGATAGCATCCTTGACTCAATGGATATGAGTTTGAGCAAGCTTTGGGAGTTGGTGATGGACAGGGATGCCTGGTGGTCAGCAGTCCATGGGGTCACAAAGAGCTGGACACGACTGACCAACTGAACTGAACTGAACTGAGACAAAAAGTGCCTATGATTGTTTCTATCTCTATCTCATCAATTACAGGCAGTACTCTGGCCAATTTAGCCACCTTTCTGTGTTTTTTTTTTTTTTTTTTTGTATTACAAAACACCATAGATAATGGCTGTGAGAAAATTAATGAGATAATATGTAAGTCACCTGAAACTTAGCCTACATTTTTGACTATCAGTATATTTTTGATTACCTTTGGTCAGTGCATTTAACACTCCTTCATTCTATACATTTTCTTTGAGGTAACTTTTCGATATATTTTTGATTGAGTTTTCAGGACTAGAAAGTAAATATACATGACATTCATAAGTTTATAATCTTCTCTTCCAATGATTTATTAAAATAATAGTCATAAATATATCAAGTAAAATGAAATTCTTAATATATTTTGATTTTCTTGAAATTTAAGCAGAAAACTGCTTTTGAGGAGAATTCTCAAAATAACATTATAGTAGTTGTTTTTCTGAATATCATTTAAAAAGGTAATTATTATTACTGGTAAAACACACGCATAAAAGGTGAATTTTTAAGGCAATTATTTAGATGTTGAAATAAGAGGAATACTCAAGAGCACAGAGATGAACTTAAGAGATGATCTATTATGTCAGGAAAACAGATGACATTAGATTAATCATTTTGATAACATCTTCAGTTCTCCTTTCAAAATAATTGAATCTGTACAATAAAATCATTACATTAAACCAAACAAATACCCACTAATACCTGCTGCTGCTGCTGTTTCATAGCTAAGTTGTGTCTGATGCTTTGCGACCTCATGGACTTGAGCCAACCAGGATCTTCTGTCCGTGAGATTTATCAGGCAAGAATACTGGAATGTGTTGCCATTCCCTTCTCCAGGCAATCCTCCTGTACCAGGGATTGAACCTGTGTCTCCTGCTTGGCAGGCAGATTCTTTACCACTGACCCACTTCAGAAGTCACCTACTAGTCTCTGTTCCATAAAGAGTGAGATGATTAAGTATCCATTGTGGATATGGAGATATTCATGCATGAAGCATTTAATACATAGTTGAAGAGCATATATAACTAAAACATTTACTTTGAAAAAAATTCCAATTGTTCATAGTTATCAGAATAAAATATAACAGTGATGAACTTCTACATTGAGGTGTTCAAAAAAGAAAGTTCTGACACTGCTCAACAACAGTAGCTACAGGTAAAATATGAAAAAAAAAAAAAGGAAAATATTAAATTCAAAAAAAAAAAAAAAAAAAACTTCTGAAGTCTTGTGAGGTCTTCTGAGGTTTTTCAGCAAATATTTAAGTAAAATGCAAATTGCTTATACTTTTCTGTGCAGCTTTCCAGGAGTTAATAATGCATTTTTTTTCATTTGTTTCTGTCTTTAAATATCTACTAAGGATATTGAATAGAACAAATGAGAGCTAACAGATAATTTCCTAAGTAGTCATAGATTAGTGAAAGATGACACTAACCATTCTGGCCGACAGCTATGAAAAATCCATGGCCTTCTGCTCATTTCCCTAACCTTTAATCATATATGAGTCTTTCAAAAAATTGAGTTTGATTAAGTCAACCTTCTTGGGTTTCATATATGTTAGTAAGTTAAACCCCTTTTCTCTTATTTGTTCAAGTAACTTGTATCATGTATAGTTTATTACATTTTAATCTTGTGACAGATTTTATTATGAGCACTTTACTAATGCTTCAGTATAATTACATTTTTCTTCCTAATCAAACTGAGACTGAACATCTAACAGATTGTGAGACTTTCTGAAGTTTCTATTATCTTCTCCCTTGATTCTGTCACATCCTCTTTGTATACAACCACACAAATGAATAATTTATTTTTCTATGTAATAAAAACATTTTATTGTCCTTATTTTCATGAGTTAAATCTTTGTATTATTATTTTTCTACACAATAACTGAACACATGAAGTTTAGGATTAAATTCTGTATACACACATATTTATGTATATGCATACATAGGTATATATGTGTTTCCATTATATATCAATAAAAATTTAAGTAAATACAAATGCCTTGACACTATTAAAGATACTTTTGAAAATATGCTATAAAATATGAGCCTTTTGTACATGTGAAGTATTACTTTCTTCTCTTGGCGTGGACTTTAAAATGATAAAGACAAGGGGCCAGATTAAATTAGAAAGCTCTATTGCATCACCTTCCAAATTCTTCCCAAGTTTTAAATAGCATTAATATGTTCTCACCTCTCCTCTTTACACCTATATGTATAAAATTTTATTACATTAAATTTTGATAGGCTTGTTAAACTACAGTCCATTTTAACATTTTTCATGTGTGCAAATATGGATTTGCTCTTTGGATAGTGTTTTCATTTAATACATTCATTCTTGTTTGTGATCACTTGTGATAAAATATATCTAAATTCATGACATCCATACAATCTCAAGTTTGAAAATTGTCCATATTCAAGTAGTTTCTATCTGATTTCAAATCTTAGACTCTGTTACTTTTATATACAGAAATATACAGGGACTTTCCTGGTAATCTGGGCTTCCTTGATAGCTCAGTTGGTAAACAATCCATCTGCAATGCAGAAGACCCTGGTTCGATTCCTGGGTCAGGAAGATCCACTGGAGAAGGGATAGGTTACCCACTCCAGTATTCTTGGGCTTCTCTTGTGGCTCAGCTGGTAAAGAGTCTGCCTGCAATGCAGGAGACCTGGGTTCCATCCCTGGGTTGGGAAGAGCCCCTGGCAAAGGCTACCCACTCCAATATTCTGGCCTGGAGAATTCCTTGGACCGTATAGTCCATGGGGTCACAAAGAGTCAGACATGACTGAGTGACTTTCACTCACTCACTCACTCCCTGGTAATCCAGTGGCTAAGTCTCCATGCTTCCAATGCAGGGGACCTAGGTTTGATCCCTGATCAAGGAACTAGATCCCACATGCCGCAATGAAGAACAAAGATCCCATTTGCCACAACTAAGACCAAATGCAGCCAAATACATAAATACTTTTTAAAAAGAAATATAGAAAAAGAAATATAATACCTTAAAATAATTATGATAAATTATCTTGTAACTAAGCATTCTAATCAGAAAAATAACTTGAAAAATGTTCTGTTACACTAAAATTAAAATATGCAAAATTGTGCATTATAAAAGCATGAATTTTGGCATTATTTCATTGCTAGATGATCACATATTAAAACACTGATGTCCCTAACTGTAAGTGAATTCTCAAAGTGTTTTTCACATTGTCATTGCCTGTCACAATTTCTTGTGTTCAAGTATTTTCAAAGAATTAAATGTGTTGTTGTTCAGGTCATACCAGCTTCTGAAGAGATGAAAGAAAACTACTGCTATGATACAGAAAAAAATGCTTTGTGCTTATTTGTTTTCGTTCCAAGTCAGAAGTTTCATTTTGTAATCATAAATTACTAAACCAAAGCCAAACATATGCAGAATAACACAATTTTTCCAAAGAGAGATGATATACAAATAAAATAAGAATACTTTGAAACATTCTCCTAAGAGATATTACAGAACATATGCTGTATGTTTGTGAGTCAGTGGTTTAAAAATCCTCTTGGATCATTTTAGATGTATTATTCACAGAAATATATTTACAAAATTGTATACCTATTTTATTTAAACAGGAAAAAAAGTGTGGAATGCATAATTCAATTGGGACATATTTATTATTTATTTCATCATTTAGGCTTTGGAAATTCTCTTTATTAACCTTTCTTATTTTTATGAAAAGAGCCAAAGACAATAATCCCAGAGATCACGTGCTACTAGTCAGTTCTACATGCTCTCATTATATATATGCAGCCCCACTCTTCTTGCTCCTCAGAGTCAGTAGCCCTATGAAGGTAGTGGTTCCTTTTCTTTCCTAATGGCTTTTGATCGTAAATCCAAAGTACCCTGGCAACAACCCCAGTTTGCGGCTCGATAGTATCTATGCTATACTCTGGCAAGAATATTCCTACTTTGTGACTAGGAACTCAAATCCTTCAGATCCCAGAGTTACAGAGACTTGATACAAAAAGTCTCCCAGTATACCTGTAGGATATAAGTATATCCTCTGCTCCTCCTCTTTGTTCTTGGACCTCTGTGTGTGTGTGTGTGTGTGTGTGTGTGTGTGTGTTTATCCATAAGGCACAGAGTTCTAGATTCAAACCTCTCATTTAATGCATAGACTACATCATGAAGAATGTCATCCCACTATTTCAGATTATTGAACCTGCAGTTGACATAACATTTGTACTTTTAGAAGCCCACTTCAACACTCTATGAGGCTAGATGCTACTGAATGTTATGATAAAACAATACACAAGTAGATCTCTGAATTCCCACTGTGAAAGAGGTCTAATACTTTGCTCTGAGGAACTCCATGTCTGTGATCAGGTATTCTGTAAGCACGCAGATGTTGGTACTGAATGAGGCTCTGTGCATAGGAAAGTTCAGTTCCTTCCCAGGCATGGCTATCTCTCCGTATGAGATGAATAGAATGATGCCAACATATTCACCTTACTAAGTTATTAGTTATTCTCCCAAAGTGTAATGCCATACTAAAGTGTAAGTTTTGCTCCCCATTGTTGGGTGATTGGATATTCAGGAGCAGCAGCAGGTAGGTAAATCTTAGAAAGTAGGAATTCATGCTCTTGTATAACGTCTACATCTAC
This sequence comes from Neotragus moschatus, assembly GCA_006410615.1. Classification (NCBI taxonomy): domain Eukaryota; kingdom Metazoa; phylum Chordata; class Mammalia; order Artiodactyla; family Bovidae; genus Neotragus; species Neotragus moschatus. Next base: position 1,352,831 of record SJYA01001036.1, on the reverse strand, counting down.
CATCTTCGTCACCTAGTTTCTCTGTCTACCGTGCTGATTTTAAAGTGACCAATGATAAGAAAGAATCAAAGACCATTGCCCAACTCATTTTTTACTACATGCTGGTTAACTGGCCCTTTCATGACAGGTGCTTATAAAGGTCATCAGTATATTAGCTTCCTCTTGTTCCTAATCCAGTATAATCAGTAACTTGTTATTGATATTATGTATCAACATGATGTTCTGTGGTATGGACAGATGGTCTAGATCTCTTGAGACTATATTTTGACAGAAGATAGGAGAACTCTGTAGCAAAACTGTTAATGAATATTGTTCATTTCACATGAACATGAACTCTATCTCTGTTTCCTTTTCCTCTAATCAGAGTAGAACACCATCAGTAAATCCATGGCTGCATACCATATACTAGCTGCTGTTATTGTTGATGTTTAGTCACTAATTCCTACTCAATTCTGTGACCCCATGGACTGTAACCTGCCAAGATCTTCTGTCCATGGGGTTTCCTAGGTGAGAATACTGGAGTGGGTTGCCATTTCCTTCTCCAGGGGATCTTCCCTACCCAGGGATCCAATCTGAGGCTCCTGCATTGACAGGCAGATTCTTTACTGGCGAGCTACCAGGGAAGCCCCAACATATGCTAGAGGCCTAATTAATTTCTTCCAGCATCAATACCATGTCCAAGACAATAAATGTGATGATGCTTATCATTTTATTGAGTTTGTGGTGATATTTAGTCATTATCCAAGGATCCATCCTGTTTCTGCAGAGTCTCTTTTGGTGAATTGGACTGGATAGTTTAGGGGTAACCACAGCTCACCTTTCAGGTATTTAATAATTCACAAATCTCTGCAAGTTTCATTCTCCCCACTATAAAAGGTGATTATATATATATATATAAATATATATATAATTTCTATGTTGCCTTAGTGAGGAGGCAGTGGCAACCCACTCCAGTGTTTTTGCCTGGAGAATCCCACGGATGGGGGAGCCTGGTGGGCTGCTATCTATGGGTCACACAGAGTCAGACATGACTGCAGTGACTTAGCAGCAGCAACATGTTGCCTTAAGAAGGACAGTTTCAGAAGTTGTCACTTATCCGTCCCCAATATGAAAATTATGATGATATAGGCTAGGGATCCATCATGGATGTTACTGCAACTACCTAGTATATCATCACCAACTATGTATACTGCTGGTGGTTCTACTCACCACTGTGCAAGCATTATAAGCCAGTCTTTATTCATGACTCTGCTATTGCCTGCCTGCATGCCAAGTCTTTCAGTCATATCCCACTCTTTGCGACCCACAGACTGTAGCTTGAACTTCTTAGTAATGCTAAGATACAGTGCTCCTCTCACCAGTCATTCCCTTCGACTTAGATAAAGGATGTGTTCTAACCCAATGTACTGTATCCAATCCAGGATCCTGTTTCCTCAGCCTTTTTAGACCTTCCAAATCCACTTGAGTTATCTGTGGCTGTACAATAAAATATCTCAAAACCTAGAAGTTTAAAACACTAAACACTTATTTAATACCTAGAGGGTATTATGCAAGCATTAACTCATTGTTTTATGTCTATTGGAAACGCACAAAATGTTTATAAGTAACATTTTTATAAGTATAAACTGGATTTAAGAGAATACTCAAGTGAAACACGATCAATAAATTTAAATATTTAATATATGACAATATAGTTAAGGAGTTTCTAAGGATCATAATAATAGTACAAATAAGTCTATGAAATATTTTAGCAAGTAGTGGATGAGAGAATATAACCACAAGTAGTTGGTTAAATCTGTGACCCTTCAACACTGGGATTCTGTACATTTATAAATATCAAGAGACACAGGTTCTATACCTGAGTGGGAAAGATCCTCTGGAGAAAGAAATGGCAACCCAATTCAGTATTCTTGCCAGGGAAATTCCATGGACAGAGGAGCCTGGTGGATTACAGTCCTTGGGTTTGTACAGAGCCGGACACAAGTGAAGCGACTTAGCACACAAGCACATAGTATTCCATATATGTTTTAAAATTCACTCGGATTGTGAAAAGTATATCACGTATTGTTAGTGTCAGAGTCTCCTCATTAGATGGTTATAAGCCTACAATATTACCTTTGAAAGTTTTGGTCGTGGACTTTCATGACTTTTTGCTCTTTACTTTTCCCATTCTCTTCTTTCTTTCTCTCTCTCCTACAGCCTATTTTTTTTCTTTAATTTTTTCTTCCTATCCACCTAGTGATTTATACACAATTGAAAGTTGTATTTATTTGTTTGAAGTTAAGCTAACTGGATACATTTCTCCATGCAGTCACTTAGAGACATCATGGTTAAGGTACCTTATAATACTTGTAAATTTCATTCTTCTTATTTGTAAAATGGAGGACTTTAGAGTAACTTACTCATTTATCTATGAGAAAATATGTAAAATAATTTATATGAAACACTTGCACATAATCAGATAAAATGAGATTTTAAAATTACTACCACTTTCTACTTTATGATCTTAACAATATCACTACTCCTGAAGCTTGTATTCCTCTACAAATCCTTGCTCTGGAAGAGTTTTTTATTTACTAAGAAAATAAACTCTTTTTTAGGTAGTGTAAATCACCTCCAGTGTAGAACCTCCTGAGGTCTTTTGTAATATGCAGACATTTAAGAGGTTTATTTTTCTCCTTTGTCTTCATCATGTGAACATCCGAGGTTAGCATAAAGGGTATAGTTATGGTAGAGAGAAATAGAAATATGTAAAAATATTATTTTAATACTATTTTGAAGCTAATAATTGAACTGTATATACAGTAAGCTTATGGTTTCTCAAATAATTTCAAATATTAAGGATAAATCAAACACTTCTTTATTCAATGTCTTCTGAATAATTTTCCAAATACTACTTATATTCAAAATATGCTATACACATTCCAACACCTAGGAAAATAACTCCTATGCATGCATTCATTATAAATTTTGCTTTGTAATGGGCAACAATGTAATCTTAAAGACTAACACAAAATAACAGTTCCAACTGAGAAAACTGTGAAGTAATAATTTTGATCAAAATGAATATTAAATACTTTAAAAGTTAGGTTAAATATTTCAAATATATGAAGTCAGGTAGAAAATATTTAGCATAATTGCAAATATTCATTATAGGACCAAAAACCATTTCAAAATGAAATAGTACTTTATAACCTGATCACAGAAAAATTATGCACTGGAGTTTAATTTAAGCTTTATTAAAGTAATTTATGACAGCCTTTCTCCATAAATAATTCAAATAGAAATGTATATATAGGTAATAAAAATAAGATTTGCTTATTGAAATACTTTTAAATTAGCATATAATTGCCAAATTTAAAACATTGGTAAGTAACAATAGTAGACAATCATGACAATTGGTCAAATGCAATAATACAACAGCTTTCAGTAGAATATCTACTGATTTTAGTATCTAATGATTCAAATATTAGTTGAAGTGAGAAAATAGCAAGGACAGTTGTAACGTCTGTATTCAAATAGTTGTAACAAAGTTAGTTAGGGAAACCTCATTTGTTATGCTTTCATAGATGTCAAATTAGGCCTTGTCCAGCATACAAACTTTTACCTTTTGCCTCATTGTTTTCACTACAGATAGATAAATCCTTGCATTGATCTCCGTGCCATGCTATATGGATTTGAACAAGCATTCTGGAATAATAACTATCAGTCTTGATGCACCTTGTGATATCTGACAACAAGCAATGTTAATTTGGAAAGTGTCATGATCTTTCCTGGACACGTGCCAAGATGAACTCGTGCGTGCAGGAATTTTTCAATGCTGGGGGAGGAAACAGAGGAAATGAAACTGAAGAGAAGGAGACACTGGGCAACTGCCGGGGTCCAGCCCTGATGGATCCAGGGTGATTCAAAGGTGGAGATGGAGTCGACGTCCTAGTAAAAACTTGTTTAATTACAGATATAGAGGGATTAGAAAATTACCAGAGAAAAGAGGCTGAATAGCTTGGCTTACATGGAATACAAATCACCACCTACGTAGGCCACAGGTGTCTTTCTGTTCTCCCGAGGGAGAGGAGGCACTGAGGCCCCGCGGTCCAATCTTAGAAGCCCAGGCAGAATTAGTAGGCTTGGTGAGGACCCCAGAGCCAGATGGGAATTCAGCCAGAAAATAGTAGAAGATATTAGAAGAGAGAAAGAGGCTGAATAACTTGGTTTACGTGGAATACCAATAAAACTCCAAGACAAGGAATTTGCACCATCTATGTTGGGCTGCCGGCGCCACTTGAATATCGGAAAGTGCCCCTCCCGGGGCACCTTTTCGCGTGGGCTTGAAAGCCAGGGCGAGTAAGCAGACATGATGGGCATCCACGCTCCAGATGGGAATTCAGCCAGAAATACGNCACTCTTGTCAAGCCCAGGAATTTTTATTAACTGGAGCTGTAAGTTAACTCCTTCTCCAAGAGAAATGGTTATGGGGGAGAGCCTCCCGTAAAGTCAGAGGTGTAGGTGAGAGCATAAAACAGACTTTGGTTTTGGGGGTAGATGCTCAGGAACAGGGGATTTCCTGAGACCTGATCACGCCTTTGCGTATGCCAAGTCTCCTTCCTCATGACCTTTGCCACGGGCGGAGTTCCTCAACGCTGGCCCCCGGCAGGCAACAATGCATTTATAACAAGACCTTTGCCAACCATGGTAGAACCTCTGATGCTAGCGAGTGCCCTTCTTAGCTGCCCCAAGCTTCAGGGAGAACCTGAGCCTTTGTACCTTTGGGTTGTTCAATGGAGTTTCCCCAATGGCTCAGTGGCAAAGAATCAACTGCAATATAGGAGATTCAGGTTCACTCCCTGGGTTGGGAAGATCCCCTGGAGAAGGAAATGGTAACCAATTCCTGTGTTCTTGTCTGAAAAGTCCTGTAGACAGAGGACCCTGGGGGCTACAGTCCATGTGTCCAAAGAGCCAGACATGACTGAATGACTAAGCACATTGTTCATTCACAGAAGGTGGGCTTACTGGGGAAGGAAGCATGAACAAGGAGAAGTGACTCTCTTCAATGAAAAACAATTCCTGAAGTGACAAACTCAAATAATAACATCTTGAGCAAGAAAGTAACAAATCTGTCACTCCTATGTAGGGGGAGAGTGTACTGTGTTGAACAGAAAAGTAGGCTATGCTATCTCAGAGTGAAACTCTAGTGGAATCACCCATTTTCAGCTGAGATAATCTATCCACGAACTAAATTCATACTTTTTTCTCTTTGTTCAAAGGACATAAAGTTCTCAGAAGGACTATAGTTCTGTGTTGAAGAGACACTGTACAGTCTTTTTGAGCAATGTGACAATCAGGGCAATTTGCCCCTGCAGCAAGTTTGTGCCCTCTAAAGATGCTTGTGTTTGAAACTGAAAGAAATAGACTCACTAGACCATTGTATCAGAGAAGGCAATGGCACCCTACTCCAGTACTCTTGCCTGGGAAATCCCATGGACGGGGGAACCTGGTGAGCTGCAGTCCATGAGGTCGCTAAGAGTCAGACACTACTGAGCGACTTCACTTTCACTTTTCACTTTCATGCATTGGAGAAGGCAATGGCAACCCACTCCAGTGTTCTTGCCTGGAGAATCCCAGGGACAGAGTAGCCTGGTGGGTTTCCATCTATGTGGTCGCACAGAGTCGGACACGACTGACGCGACTTAGCAGCAACAGCAGCAGCAGACCATTGTAGGCCAGGCCTTTCAGTGAGAACTGTGGTCACTAAATTGAGAAGCCTAAATACAACAAGAGTAATTGCATGCCAGGGTGGACGGGGCCAAGGGGCTGCACACATTGTAGAAAACATGGAATCTCAGAGAGTGGGGAAACTTGACCAAGATCATATAGCTGTTTATCAGTAAAGAGCTTGCATTGCCCTGAGGCCTTCATTCTTCCATGAAAATATTTGTTGAATGAATAGTTCAGTTCAGTCACTCAGTTGTGTCCAACTCTTTGTGACTCCCATGAACTTCAGCACGCCAGGGGACAAATATTCCTATTTGTTTTATTTGAACTGTCTTAAAATTTCTTTAGCCAGAAATCCCCAGTTCAGGTTTTTGAGAGGAAAAATAAACTAATAATATATTGAATGTGTCTTTCCTCTGTCATACACTATTGAATATAAATTACCTATATATTTATGTTCTTAAACTAGGAACCCCTCTTCACAGGAGCCCACTCTGGTCATATTCTCAGCACCTGTATCACTTATACTACCTGATCCTCACTTATATGTTGCCTCTCATTGTTCTCTATGTGTTTCATTTGAATAGAATGCATCTCTCTGACTCAATTGAAGCAAGATGAGTACAAAAATCTTCTCCATTCTTTATTAGAAATCACTTTGCAACTAGTAAAAAAAAGAGATATTCATTGCCATAAGGGATTCATTGTTAAATGGATGCATGGTTATATTCTATATGTCACATTTGACTGAAAAGCAACCTTGAAATTTAGCAGTATCTCACTCAGGAAAACAAAAGCTCTTAAAAATAAATGCAGTGGTTTATGCCTGTTTTGCTCTTTTGACAGACTAGCCTGACAGAAGCAGTCTTGATTTACTAAAATTACTTGAGGTTTAAGTCACTAAAAAGTAGTTTAGATCTCTGCTGCTATATTTCAGTAAAGGCTAACATTTTGCCTCAGCATATGAACAAATTGAATCTTCAGAAGAAATGCAAACAGGATGATAAATGGTATTATCTTTGAATTTAGAACTCTGGGTTGTATGGTGTACAACATGTTTTCTCATAGAAATTATAAAACCACATAGATGAAAAGCCTACTTTAATATCAACAGAGATAAAAAAGAGGAAGAAATAAACAGTTTTTAGAGGTTGCATTTTGCCCTTTCCATAAATAATTTTTATTGTAAATCATCTGTTGTCTTGTAAGTACTTCATTTTCTTTTAAAATACTTCCATGACTTCCACTCCCAGCTATGATGACTCAGCGTGTAGTAGAGCAATACTCCTGCTGAGAGCAACTAGAAAACAGGAACAAGCCCAAAGGAAACAGGATATGTCCTTTTGAGTGTTTTTTCAGTCTTGTTCGACCCTTTGCCACCCCTTTGGAGTCCACTAGGATTTTCCAGGCAAGAAAACTGGAGTGGGTTGTTGTTTCCTTTTCCACGGTATCTTCCCTACCCAGGGATTGAACCCAGGTCTTCCACATCGGCAGGCAGATTCTCTACCACTGAGTACCTGGGAAGCCCCAGTGTTCTCTTTTGTTGTGGTTGTTTAGCTCCCAAGTGCTATGCATCTGACTGTTTTGTGACCCTATAGATTTTAGCATGAAAGGCTCTTCTGTCCATGGGCTTTCCCAGATAAGAATACTGGAACAGTGTGAAAAAGATTTTAAGGTAAAAAAGATTGTAAGGTATATGGGACTATGGAACTTAGTAAAAAAAGAAAAAAAAGTCACACAGGAAAAAACACACATAAAGAAGATATTAACATGGAGATCCTGAGCAAGAATTATTTCCAAGAGGCGAAGAATCTTAATAGATCTGTCCACAGTGCTAGAGGACAAAAACTGAAATTTAGGATTACCAAAGCATCAACACTTAAGAAGTCAGGATATCAGAGAGAAGCAAATTAAATAGAAATGAAGCCAACAATATGAGCTGACTTTATCGCAAAGACTTCACCAGTCCATAAATTTCCTAGGTCACAAGGAGTACAAGCAATAAGTCACTAAAAGGCTTCTAGCAGTGGGAAGAAAAACACTGGAGTTGAAGCCTGACATAACAGAAGAGTCCACTAAACACTCCAAGCTTCCCACTGGGCCTCTTGACAGACAGAACCAGGTATGTGGCCATTTACTGTTAATTGTAAATGGCACCCCACTCCAGTACTCTTACCTGGAAAATCCCATGGACGGAGGAGCGTGGTAGGCTGCAGTCCATGGGGTAGCTAAGAGTCGGACAGGACTGAGCGACTTCACTTTCACTTTTCACTTTCATGCGTTGGAGAAGGAAATGGCAACCAACTCCAGTGTTCTTGCCTGGAGAATCTCAGGAATGTGGGAGCTTGATGGGCTGCCATCTATGGGCTTGCACAGAGTCAGACACGACTGAAGCGACTTAGCAGCAACAGCAGCAGCAGTTAAAGCTTAGTTGTGCCTTATGTTTTGAATTTAGATGATGAGTTTCGATAAAGTTACAGTGTATTATTCCTTTCAACTAGGCTCCTCTTGCCTGTTTTTCTGTCCTAATGAATTCCCTGATAGACTTACAGAATAAAGTTTTTGAAATGATAGGAATACTACTGTGCCAGTCAATACTTTTCTGAGTAAACCTGGAAACATCTCTCCTTTATCAGTTGGCATATCTAAATTTTTCAGTGGACAATGCTAGAAGGATATTGTGTGAGATATTCCTGGTTCCAATAAGCTTCTCTTTCTTGTTCCTGTGGTGCATGCCTGCCAGAATATGGTTGGATGCCTACTGGTTCTAATCCTCCAGTGAACTGTAGCAGCATTCCAGAAGACAGATTCCCTGTGAATTTCAGCATTACAACAGTGGACAGTTTCCACATAGGTCTTGCTGGCAATCAGTGAGAAGTTTTTCAGTGAGTCTCTCTAGCACTCCAGAAGGTTCTTCATTAAGGCTTGCTGGCGTCCCATTGGAAAGTTTCCCAATTTTTAACTCTTGACTATGACACCTCAGCAAACTTCTCCATCAAATATTGGACTAAGGACACATGCTTTCCAATGAAATTTACATCTCAGACTTGGGGTGGGGGCAAAGCTCTCCCAAGCTTGTTTTTTTTTCTGTTTGTTTGTTTTTTTATTTCTATTTTTATTTTTTAGTTTTCTGCCTCATTACTAAAGGCTGATCATTATATCAAGTATAATCAAGTATAATTATTTTTTCTTTAGCATCCTCTTTGAAAAAAGTGAAAGTGTTAGTTCCTCAGTCGAGTCTGACTCTTTGTGACTCCATGCACTGTAGCCTGCCAGCCTCCTCTGTGCATGGAAGTCTCCAGGCAAGAATACTGGAGTGGGTAGCCGTTCCCTTCTCCAGGGGATTTTCCTGATCCAGGGATCAAAACTGCATCTTCTACTTTGCAGGTAGATTCTTTATCCCTGAGTTCCAACCATTTTAAATTAAAAGCTATTATTTAATAGTTCTTTTTTGTTAAAATTCTTGTGTTCAAATTCCTGATGTGATATTTTCCCTATGATAGGATCTTGACTAATGCATTCACCATATCATTTCCTATCTAGTCTACTACTCTTTTATCCAAATAAGTAAATATCAACTTGTACCCTATCTGGAGCTTGTTCCATGGAATACCCATGCATCTCAGTGGTCTTAGTAAGACACAGCCACAGAAAATGATATATGCTCACTTGTAGAAAAAAATTTTAATTATTGATAAGAAATTTGTAACACCCACAAAGGATTGGTTTTACCATGTACTAAGACATATTATTTTTAAATCACCAAAAGAAGACTTAGCCTAGGATCTCTGAAATTTCATCTTAACCTGAGATGCTATAATGCAATCATTCTAGTTATAGGAGATTTCTGTTCAGTGAAAATGACATTGAATTTATTCCAAGTTGTGTTTTGCCTTATGAATATTCTGACAAACAATTTTTAAGTAAGGATGATTGACAACTGGAAGAAATTTTCACATATTATTATAATAAAAGATAACAAAAGATTTCTAATAATTTTATGAACGATGAAAAAGCTCACTCAATCATAATAATGTTTTAAAATATTTCCTAAAGGAAAGTTTATGTAATTGGTTTCATCTTCACTTTTATTACAGGAAAATTTTTATAGTGCTTTACAACATGATTTTCATATCAATATTTCACTGAAGTTTTGAGGAACTAGGGTATAAGAAACAAGTACTACATTATCTTCACTTTTTCTTGGCTTCCAAATTCATGTCTATGATAGAATTTTTGATTTAAAGTGTCCAAAACCAATGAAAATAATTGCATATTTCCCTCTAAATTAAGGCAATTTTTCTTACCTTGATTACCAATGAGGATGAAACAACTTCTCCTATCTTTATTTATTTTTTTGGTGTACACAAAGGGCACTTAAGAAATAGTGATATTATAAATGTCATCAAATATTCATACACGTGAACGGGACTTAAACAATAAACAATAAGGAACAGCATTTGCATGATTATTCTTAAAGCCTATTGGCTGGGGAATTTTTGCAGAAACTAATGCCTGTAGTCAGTAATTTGTTATATAAGTAAGTATTGAAATATCTTTGCTTAATAAACTTTAGGTAACAAAAGATATATTAAGTCTGGTCAGAAATATGTTAAACACAACCACTTCCGCACAACTAAAACTATAGAGTCTGACAAACTTTCCATATTATTTTGATGGTAGAATAATGAAAGACATTTAATAATGCATTACTCTGCTGACAAAGGTTCATCCAGTCAAAGCTATGGTTTTTTAAGTAGTCATGGATGGATGTGATGGTTGGACTATAAAGAAAGCTGAGCACCAAAGAATTGATGCTTTTCAACTGCGGTGCTGGAAAAGACGCTTTAGAGCCCCTTGGACTGCAAGGATATCAAATCAGTCAATCCTAAAGGAAATCAGTCCTGAATATTCATTGGAAGGACTGATGTTGAAACTGAAACTCCAATACTTTGCCCCCCTGATGCATAGAACTGATTCATTTGAAAAGACTCTGATGCTGGGAAGGATTGAAGGCAAGAGGAAAAGGGATGACAGAGGATGAGAGGTTTGGATGGCATCACCGACTCAATGGACATGAATTTGCGCAAGCTTTGGGAGTTGGTGATGGATAGGGAAGCCTGGCATGCTGCCGTCTATGAGGTTGCAAAGAGTTGTACACGACTGAGAGACTGAATTGAACTAAACTAAACAATAGAGATTTTTGAAATGGAACCTCAAATGATTAAGTGATATGGTTAGAGATGATCCAGGGAATGTCTGCAGAATTTTGTCACACTTCTCCTTGAACTTTTAGAAATAATTAAATCATTTTAAAGACCTTTGGGAAAGTGCATTTATACCCACCATAAATACTACCTCAAACCTGTCTAAAGTTTACTGAGAATATCTAGTTGTACTTTAGGAATAGGAAATGACTAAAAAAGAGTATCACCCTTGTACCAGAACCTCATTGCTTGTCTTGCTCCATTTGACTTTCACTGGGACTAACTCTTGAAAGCCTCTTGATGAAAGTTAAAGAGGAGAATGAAAAAGTTGCTTAAAACTCAACATTCAAAACACTAAGATCATGACATTCAGTCGTATCACTTCATGGCAAATAGAGGGGAAACAATGGAAACAGTGACAGACTTTAATTTCTTGGGCTCCAAAATTACTTCAGATGGTGACTACAGACATGAAATTAAAAGACTCTTGCTCCTTGGAAGAAGAGCTATGAACAACCTAGACAGCATATTAAAAAGCAGAGACATTACTTTGCCAACAAAGGTCCATTTAGTCAAAGCTATGGTTTTTCCAGTAGTCATGTATGGAAATGAGAGTTAGACTGTAAAGAAAGCTGGGCGCCAAAGAAATGATGCTTTAGAACTGTGGTGTCAGAGAAGACTCTTGAAAGTCCCTTGGACTGCAAGAAGTTCAAACCAGTCCATCCTAAAGGAAATCAGTCCTCAACATTCCTTGGAAAGACTGATGCTGAAACTGAAACACCAATACTTTGGCCACATTATGCGAAGAGGGGACTCCTTGGGAAAGACCCTGATGCTGGGAAAGATTGAGGGCAGGAGGAGAAGGGGATGATGGAGAATGAGATGGTTGGATGGCATCACTGACTCAATGGACATGAGTTTCAGCAGGCTCTGGGTGTTGGTGATAGACAGGGAAGCCTAGCATGCTGCTTTCCATGGGTTTGCGAAGAGTCAGACATGAATGAGTGACTAAAACTTTCACTTCATCTCCTGAAAAATGGTAATGATCACAAATGAATGATGGTGCTTTAACTCTTTTATGCTTCTTTATAGAAGAAAGCACGTTTCAAATTAGTGAGAAATAAACATCTTTTTCCCCATTTAGAATCAGTAAACCAGGACTAAGGGAAAATAAATCTTGCCAGAGCCATAACATCAGTACGTGGAGAGTCTTAGACTCAAACCAAAGACTTCAGATGTTGGCAAAATTAATGACTTTCAGATCAGATGTTGCAACATGCCAAGCATAGAAATAATTTAAAATAATCATAATAATGACAATAATATTTATCGTGACTTTACTATGTGATTATTATTGTTCAGTCACTCAATCATGTCTGATTCTTTGCGACCCCATGTATTGAAACATGCCAGGCTTCCATGTCCTTCACCATCTCCCAGAGCCTACTCAAACTCATGTCCTTTGAATTGGTGATGCCATCCAACCATCTCATTCTCTGTCATCCACTTCTCCTCCTGCCTTTAATCTTTCTCACCATCAGGGCCTTTTCTAATGAGTCAGTTCTATGCATCAGGTGGCCACAGTATTGGAGCTTCAGCATCAGTCCTTCCAATGAATATTCAGGGTTCCTTTAAGATTGACTGGCTTGATTTCCTTGCAGTCCAAGGGACTCTCAAGAGTCTTCTCTAAAATCACAGTTCAAAAGCCTAGCCTTTGGTGGCCAGCCTTCTTTATGGTCCAACTCTCACATCCGTACATGGCTACTGGAAAAACTGTAGTTTTGACTGTATGAACCTTTGTCAGTAAAGTGATGTCTCTGCTTTTTGATACACTATCTAGGTTTATCATAGCTTTTCTGCCAAGGAACAAACATTATTTAATTTCATGGCTTCAGTCATCATCTGCTGTGATTTTGGAGCCAAGAAAATAAAGTCTGTCACTGTTTCCATTGTTTTTCCATCAATTTGCCAAGAAGGGATAGTACCAGATGCCATGATCTTAGTTTTTTAATGTTGAGTTTTAAACCAGTTTTTTTCACTCTCCTCTTTCACTTTCATCAAGAGGATCTTTGGTTCCTCTTCACTTTCTGCTGTAAGGTTGGTGTCATCTGCATATTTGAGGTTATTGATAATTCTCCCAGAAATCTTGATTTCAGTTTGTGCTTCATCCAGCCCAGCATTTCACATGATGTATTCTGCATATAAGTGAAATAAGTAGGATGATAATATATAGTCTTGATGTACTCCTTTCTCAGTTTGAACGAGTCCATGTTTCCATGTTCAGTTCTAACTGTTGCTTCTTGACCTCCATACAGGTTTTCAGGAGGCAGGTAAGGTGATACTATGTGATAGGGAATGTAGAAAGTAGTTTATGAATGGCATAATTTAATCTTCACAAATAATCGACATGATAAGTAGTCTAATATATTTAGAGAGAGGTATACGTAGAGATGGGCTTCCCAGGTTTTGCTAGTGGTAAAGAGCCTACTTGTCAATGCAGGAGACTTTAGAGGTGCAGGTTTGATCCCTGGGCTGGGAAACTCCCCTGGAGGAGGGCACGGCAACCCCCTCCAGTATTCTTGCCTGGAGAATCCCATGGACAGAGGAGCCTGGTGGGCTACAGTCCACAGGGTCACAAAGAGTCGGAGATGACTGAATTACCTTAACACAGCACAGCACAGCATAGAGGTACTGACATTGGCTTTCTGTATCTGTATCTTGTCATCTATAACTACATTTATATCTGTATCTCTATCTCTATGTCTACATCTAGAATCTGTCAAAGCTTAGAGACTTGCCCCAAGTCAAATACCCAATAAGAAGGAGAACAATTTGAAATGGCCAATCAATAATATATCATGGGCAAAGCTTTCCTTTTAAATATATTGGAGCAAATGGACTACCCAGTCCCTCATTCTGCTCTTTGATTTCACATCTGTTCATAAGGTTTTGCAATAGGAAGCTACAACAGGTCAGGATATGTCAGTAATTTATTTCCCTTGAAAAATACTCTTTAATTTACCTATCTATTAAATAAGCATTTATTTAGAAAATATTTGTTAGGCACTCCATTTAAGAAAATGTTGATTTCACCTATTTGGGTGACCTTTTATTTTTAAACGTCTTTCATTAAAATTTTCCTGTTGGCTTGTGTCTTGCACATTCTTTCTAAGGTTTATTATATTTTACTTATCATTACTGTTGATATCATAAATAAAATTACCCTAATTATGTGTTCTTAATTTGAAAAGGACTAATTTTTATTACATTTTCTATTATTGTGTTTAGGGAAGTGTTACAATATTTATGGGATTTAACAAAAATTATATTTGTTTTTAACCTATCCCCAAGGGAGGAAAAATTAGCAAAGCTTAACATTCACTGTTATTAATGATCTATTAGAAAGAAACTCTGGATACAACCACAAGACTTTGCAGTATGATTACTCAAGAAATAGATCATTTCCAAAATGAACTCTGGAGTGCCTGTTCTGCTTTTCAACAATGTGTTTAACTTCAAGTTTATCTCTACACATAACTCTATATTTTTCTTCTATTTCGTTTCCCTTGAAAGAATGTTCTCTACTGCTCTCCCTCTGTCTTAACTTCCTCCTATGCACTCTTATATCTACAAAGACTCTTGCTTCATTCCCATACCTTTAATGAAAGTGCTTTTTGTGATTCAGCAATGGGCTTCCCGCATAGCTCAGTTGGTAAACAATCTAACTGTAATGCAGGAGACCCTGGTTTGATTCCTGGTTTGGGAAGATCCACTGGAGAAGGGATAGGCTACCCACTCCAGTATTCTTGGGCTTCCCTTGTGGCTCATATGGTAAAGAATCTTCCCACAATATGGGAGACCTGGGTTCAATCCCTGGGTTGGGAAGATCCCCTGAAGAAGGGAAAGGCTATCCACTCCAGTATTCTGGCCTGGAGAAGTCCATGGACTATACAGTTCATTGGATTGCAAAGAGTCAGACACGACTGAGTGACTTTCCCTTTCACTTTCAATGCCTTGCTAGAGCTAAAGATTCTTGAGTATGTTTAGTGTATCCATAGCTATAGGGCAAAACATCTATTTCTTGAAATTACCTCCTCAAGAATACCACTCACTTCTTGGCTACACATACACTCAGCCCTCATTCAACCAGATCTCATTGCCTCTCTCAATTTTCAAGCTATCTAAGTCCAACAAAGCCCTATCCACTGGAAAAGAAAAAAAAAAAAAATTAAAGGCAATTCTGAGACCATGAATTAACAAGGAAAACTGTTCCAACCATGAGCATGCAGATTGCAATGAACATGGACGTCTTTTTTTTTTTAGTCTTTATTTCCACAATAACATATGTGAAGACCGTGTAATTTTGGATCTGCTTATGGGGATCCCACACAGCATATGGACAGTTACCTAGAAGTCATACTAGTCCAGAAGTATTCAAAACTGAAACTATAGATTCCTTTTATTCCTCCTTTAAGGTATTTGAGTTTTATTTTTATTTACATGCACATAAATTAGCATAGAACAATCCACATAATTACCTTAAATGTTTGTTTTAGAAATTAAATCAGATAAAGTATGCTTATATATTTTAGTCACAAAATTTTGACATGATTTTTAGTTAAATCATGTTGAAACAACAAAAAAGTTTTAATTCATCTAAAAGGATTAACATCAACTTATATAATAAAACAAAAATAAGCAGATTAGCTTTAGAGGATAAAATGTAGAAATGTTTGACTAAAGTGTAGAGTCAGTGGGGAAAAAGGTATGATGGAGAGTGGTCAGATTTGAAAGGAGCAAAAACTTTCTGGATTAACTTTTTAAAAAGTTACATGTAAGTAAAAATGAATTCAAATTATTTATTTGTTTTGTTTTAACCTTTCAAAGTAATATTCAATACAGAGTGAAGAATGTAAAATATACAAGTTGTAAAACATACAATTTAGTTTTACTTATTTTTGAATTTCATCAAAACATCACTGTATAGATAGTATCCTGAAACTTGCAACTTCGTAAGTTTTAAGATTCATTCATGCTGTTGAGAACAGTTGCAATACGTTTATTTATACATTACAGAATATGATGAATTTATCACATCTTTGTTATCCATTGTCACACAGATTGACTGTGTTTACCTAGCAAAAAAATTAAAACAAATAAAACCCAGCTGGTAAAGAATCCGCCTACAATGTGGGAGATACAGGAGATGCAGATTCAATCCCTGGGGTTGAGAAGATCCCCTGGAAGAGGAAATGGCAGCACACTCCAGTATTCTTGTCTGAAAAAACCCATGGACAGAGGACCCCTGTGAGCTATAGTCCTAAGGGTCACAAAGAATCAGATATGACTGAGTGACTAAGCATACAAGCACACACGAACATTTTGCACATTCCTGCACCAAAGTTCAAAAGTTTCTCCAGAGGTTATATTAAGAAAATGAATGGTTAGAACACAAAGGATTTTAACATTCAATCCTACAAGACAAACCAAATTGTTTTCCAACTTCATTTTAGCAGCATACCCTGAACATCAGCAGGTAGTACCATACGATCCACATCCCAGCCAAAATTTCTGCCAACTCTTTAGTAAAATGTAGTTTCTAATTTTGTTAATTCATCCTTTCTTGATTTTTATGAAACAGAGCATACTTCTCTGTATTAGTTGTCCATGTGTACTGACACTTCTAAATGTCTACACATCTCATTACATTATTTTTGCTACTTTAAATTTTTAATTAAAAAAAATTAATATGTATACTAGTCTAACTTCAGCTCTTTATACTTCTATTACTTTCAACCAGCAAACTTGTCTTTTTGCCTCTGTTACAATGCTTTTTAGAGTGACACGTTTTTAATTTTTATAGTGTGAAATGTATCAGTTTTTTTTTTTTTTTCTTTGCAAAAAATCATTTAGGGAGCTTGCTTAAAGAACATGTTTCTCTTTCAATGTTGAAATATTAATGACCCTTTAGTTAAAATTTTTTTCTAATATTTTCCTATTTTATCTGGGTTTCATTTTTTCCTAATGCATAATTATTACTCTTCCTTTCTTATGAACTAGCTTTCTCAGTTTCATTTATTTAATATTTTGTTTTCCTTCACAAGTCTTCAACTTCATCTTTGTCATATATAGAGAGTTTTCATTCATCTAGGGGTCAGTGGATTCGCTATACTTTCCTCTTGGTCATTCGTCTTTTTTTCTTTTGTTTACATCATATTAATTTATTGTCTTTTTTACAAGATTTGGTTGTATACTAGAAATATTGCTGCATATTCATTATTAGTTTCAACTTGTCACATTTATCATACAACTCTATTGAAATTTTCTTTGAAATTACAACAAATCTATAGATCATTTAAAAATAATAGATACTTGTATGATATTGATATTTCCTATGACTCAATATAGGACATTTCTCCATTATGTCAGTCCTTGTTCAAAATTTTCAACAATTGTACAAATTTCTGGATGGAAGTCTTGCATATATATTTTTAGATTTATTTATTCTCAATAACAATAATTCCATTGCTGTTGTTACTAGTATTACTTAAAATTTCAGTTTTTAAACTACAGGTTACTATCTTAGAAATATAAATCACATTTGTACAACAATTATTTTCTTATAAACTTTTTAAACTTATTTTTTCATATATACATATATATCTATTCTTTTTCAATTTCTTGTCCTATCTAAGTTAGTATAGAATATTGAGCAGAGTTTCCTGTACTATACAGTAGATCCTTGTTGATTATTTAAAATACGGTAGTGTGTACATATTTAACATAAGAACTAAAGAGCCTCTTGAGGAAGGTGAATAAGGAAAGTGAAAAAATGAGTTTAAAACTTCACATTCAAACTTTGCCAACAAAGGTCCATTTAGTCAAAGCTATGGTTTTTCCAGTAGTCATGTGTGGATGTGCAAGTTGGACTCTAAAGAAGGCTGAGCACAGAAGAACTGATGTTTTTGAACTGTGGTGTTGGGAAGACCCTTGAGAGTCCTTTGGACAACAAAGATATCAAACCAGTCAATCCTAAGTCAACCCTGAATATTCATTGAAAGGACTGAGGTTGAACCTGAAGCTCCACCTGATGCAAAGAGTCAATTCACTGGGGGGGGAAAAAAAAAAACCCTGATGCTGGGAAAGATTGAAGAAGGCAGGAGAAGGGGATGACAGAGGACAAGATGGTTGGATGGTATCATTGACTCAATAAATATGAGTTTGAGCAAGCTCTGGGAGAAGATGAAGAATAGGAAAGCCTGGGGTGTCACAGTCCTGGGGTTGCAAAGAGTAGGGCATGGCTGAGCAATTGAACAAATGTGTGCATGTTAATCCCAAACTTCCAATCTATCCCTCTCCCCAAACCTTGCCCAATAGCAACCATAAGTTCATTTATGAAGTCTGAGAGAGCTTATTTTTTTGAAAATAAGTTCATTTGTATCATTCTTTTAGATTCTACATAGAAGTGATATAAATATATAATTTTGTCTCTCTCTGCCTGACGTACGTCACTTAGTATGATAGTCTCCAGGTCTATTGATGTTGCTGCAAATGGCATTATTTCATTCTTTTTATGCCTTAGAAATATTCCATTGTATGTATGTACCACATCATCTTTATCCATTCTTCTGTTGATGGAAATTTAGGTTGCTTCCATGTCTTGGCTATTGTAAGTAGTGCTGCAGTGAACACTGAAGTGCATGTATCTTTTCAGGATTTCATTTTTTTTGAGTCACTTTGACTTGCAACCCTTAATTTTGGGGGATGTGCTCAGATAGAATTCATCACCTTGCTTCTGGCCCCAGGCTTTACCCCTAGATTGATACTGTTCTTGGCAGCTCAAATCAGGGGAGTTCTTCTGAGAAAAGCATAGCTCCCACTATAGGAGTTCAAGCTCATATTTTTAAGAGAAGGCCTGATCTTGGCAACCTTTTTAAGACCAGTGATGACCTGAGGAGAGTTGTTCTGCAAGTGGGATTTCGTCACAGACATAAAACAGGTTGTTAAAGTTAGTATTTTAATCTTGAAAGGCAGCACAGCATAATTCTTAAAAAAAAGAAAAAAAAATCTTTGAATTCAACCCCTAGATTTGAGTCTAAGCAGCACGTTATATTCTTTGGATATGTATTTGCAAATTGTGCTTTTGTATTTCAATTTTCTTACTTCTAAAATAGCAATATAAAAAAATTAAATAATAATAATACACTTGACATAGAATTGTATGGATTGAGTTTAAATGCACATATATATATGTATATGTATATATATATATATATCAAATGAAATAGTGTATGTAATTTAGTATGAAATATAGAAGTACCTACTATTATTATGAATTAGTTTCATTTAAATATAAGTTTACATGATTCTGTCCTGGAAAATATTTCCATAAAGGAAGCTTTAACCTAATATAGCTACTATAGGTGAATAAGCCACTCTCATAACTATTTTTATTTAATTTTCTGACTGATTCACAAATGGATTTTTCCATCTTATAAAAGATTGATTGTCTTTATACTCTTCTTCTCAAGGCAATTTGAAAATGCTGATTTTGTAGCTAATAATTTGTCATTAGAATGTTTTCTTTGCAAAGTATGATCAGAAATCAGAAAGTTAAAGTAATAAATTCACAATGACATAAGTGACAGTATGGCATAATTTTTTTCTTTTTAAGATTATAAGCATTTTTTGATACTAGGCCATCTGCTTAAAATTCATCAAACTACTTTTTTTTAGGGAATAAGCTTAAGACAAAATAAATTATACTGTATTTGCTTCTTTCTCTCTAATTGTTTTTATTATACCACCGAATTTCCCAGAAAAGTATGAAAGTAAAACAACAAATAATGAATAATAGAACATTTATTACTTAATAAAAGCTATTTATGATTTATACATTTTAAAATATGATTTTGAAATTAAGTCTTACTTATATTACAAGAGAAGTATCAGTTGGTTCACATAAATCCTTCTGAAATTAAGTAGGTTAGACACAGTGANAAAAGTATGAAAGTAAAACAACAAATAATGAATAATAGAACATTTATTACTTAATACAAGCTATTTATGATTTATACATTTTAAAATATGATTTTGAAATTAAGTCTTACTTATATTACAAGAGAAGTATCAGTTGGTTCACATAAATCCTTCTGAAATTAAGTAGGTTACACACAGTGAGCCAATAGCATGTAGATAATTTTGTCTTTGTATCTTGTATAGTTCCATATAGTGCTTATAATCACATTTTGGGGGCTTACCTAGTGGCTCAGATGGTAAAGAATACACCTGCAATGCAGGAGACCCGGGATCAATCCCAGGGTCGGGAAGATACCCTGAACAAGGGAATGGCTACCCACTCCAGTATTCCAGCCTGGCGAATTCCATGGATAGAGGAATCTGGCAGGCTATAGACCATGAGGCTGCAAAGAGTCGGACATGTCTGAACGACTAACACTTTCACTCTCACATCACCATTTTACTTCACATTCCTGACATATTTCTATAAGTTAAGAATTTGAAGAAGAATCATAAAAGTAATATCTTTATTAAGTATATATAATAAAGGAAAGTATTCTCATTTTCTTTGACTGTGTGTAACACAACAAACTGTGGAAAAGTCTTAAAGAGATGAGAATACCAGACCACCTGACCTGCCTCTTGAGAAATCTGTAGGCAGATCAAGAAGCAACAGTTAGAACTGGACATGGAAGAACAGACTGGTTCCAAGTTGGGAAAGGAGTAGGTCAAGGTTGTATATTGTCACCCTGCTTATATAACTTATATGCAGAGTACATCGTGCAAAATGCCGGGCTGGAAGAAGCAAGCACAAGTTGGAATCCAGATTGCCAGGAAAAATATCAATAACCTCAGATATGCAAATGACACCACCCTTAGGCAGATAGTGAAGAAAAACTAAAGAGCCTCTTGATGAAATTGAAAGAGGAGAGTGAAAAAGTTGGCTTAAACCTCAACATTTAGAACACTAAGATCATGGCATCCAATCCCATCACTTCATGACAAAGAGAAGGGGAAACAGTGGAAACAGTGGCTGACTTTATTTTTCTGGGTTCCAAAATCATTGCAGATGGTGATTGCAGCCATGAAATTAAAAGATGCTTACTCCTTTGAAGGAAAGTTATGACCAACCTAGGTAGCACATTAAAAAGCAGAGACTGTGAAGAAAGCTTAATGCCAAAGAATTGATGCTTTTGAACTGTGGTGTTGGAGAAGACTCTTGAGAGTCCCTTGCACTGCAAGAAGATCCTAAAGATCCATCCTAAAGATTAGTCCTGGGTGTTCACTGGTAAGACTGATGAAGC
>SJYA01001036.1:1208455-1324746 GCA_006410615.1 Neotragus moschatus | reverse complement strand
AAAAAAAAATAAAATGAAAGTCTATCCTGGCATGCAACCAGAATCTGAAAGCCAGGAAACCAGAGGCAATATTGAAAAAATAGCCATATACGAGAAATGCCAGGGTCTCCAGATTTTTTTTTTTTTTTTAAACTCATGGTCAGCTTTCCTCTCCTGAAGACCCTCTCTGCTGACTATAGTGCTTGCCAGGTTCTATTAAAACCACTCTCTCCTCATGCCCCTAAACTTGGTGAACAACTTCTTAATGTTGTTGGTCTCATCCCTTTTGATTTTTTGAACTCTGCCCACTTCTCTGTAAAAAGGCCTTTCCTGTTAGTTCTTTAAATGTGATGTCTATTTCCTATCAATATCTTAACCAATACATCATACTCTGATGATTCCTGAACATGGCTGCCATTCAAATTATTTAGGAAGCTTTAAAATAACACATTTTAAAATATATATTAAGAAAATGATGACCCCCCACTGCCAAACCAATTAAATCAGAATCTCTAGAAATAGAGTTTATATAGAGATATCTTTTTAAAGTTTTCCTAAGTACTATCAGGCTTGAGAAAACTTGTTCTGAGGCCTGGAATCCAGAGCAGACTAAGGCCCTTGGTATATTAACTTTGAAAAGAAATGAGAAATCTAAGTCCTCCACTTGACATGCATTTTATTCATTATTGTTGTTCAGTCATTAAGTAGTGTCTGATTCTTTGTGACCACATGAACTACAGCACACCAGGCTTCCATGTTTTTCACTATCTCCCAGAATTTGCTCAAAGTAGAGCCAATTGAGAGTTTGTCCATTGAGTCAGTGATGTCATCCAACCATCACATCCTCTGTTGTCCCCTTGTCCTCCTGCCCTCAATCTTTTCCAGCATCAGGGTCTTTTCCAATGATAAGGCATTTTATCCACTAAACATGCTTTAATGTCACTTGAGTAAATATAAATCTGTGAATTGATTATCCATAGATATGCAAGAGAGATAATATAAAGGTTAAAATTTGCCCTCACTCAACCTGGTGTATTGTAGCTAACCATTAAGAAGATGAAAATTCAGCAGATTCTATATTTCATAAAGTAGAACAGATATTCAGTTCAATTTTGTTTCTCAGTCGTGTCTGACTCTTTGCAACCCCATGGACCACAGCATGTCAGGCTTCCCTGTCCATCACCAACTCCTGGAGTCCACCCAAACCCATGTCCATCAAGTCAATGATGCCATCCAACCATCTCATCCTTTGTCGTACCCTTCTCCTCCTGCCCTCAATCTTTCCCAGCATCAGGGTCTTTCTCAACAGGACAGCTCTTTGCATCAGGTGGCCAAAGTATTGAGTTTCAGTCTCAACACCAGTCCTTCCAATGAATACCCAGGACTGATCTCCTTTAGGATGGACTGGTTGGATCTCCTTGCAGTCCAAGAGACTCTCAAGAGTCTTCTCCAACACCACAGATATTAATATCTTATATGTTCCAGTACTTCCTAAAGGAAATCAGTCCTGAATATTCATTGGAAGGACTGATGCTGAAGCTGAAGCTCCAATACTTTGGCTACCTGACGTGAAGAACAGACTCCTTTGAAAAAACATTGATGCTGGGAAAGTTTGAAGACGATAGGAGAAGGGGATGACAGAAGATGAGATGGTTGGATGTCATCACTGACTCAATGGACATGAGTTTGGATAGACTCCAGGAGTTGGTGATGGATAAGGAAAACTGGCATGCTGCAGTCCATGGGGTCACAAAGAGTCAGACATGACTGAGTGACTGAACTGAAGCGATGTTGTAGCAGGCACTAAAATGTGTCTTTAAGAGTGATTGGAACCTAAAAAGTATGCAAATAATAAATGTGTTTGCCACTATCAGACCCCTTATTTATTAACTTAATTAACCTGGTTATACTCAGAATTTTACTATCAAAACATGACACACAGATACTGTTTGGGGCTGAATATCATTTTAGTAAGTGTTTCTTGACTTCTCACTTTTTCAGTGTGTAACTTCCACGTTCAATCAATCACATACACAGATACTTTGTGTGTATCTACTATGCAGTATTCCACTCATATTTGTATTGAATATTTGTGTTGGTATTAGCCCATTCTCTTTTTATCTGTCAGTGCTGACAATATGATTTTGTGTTTTATGTACAGTGAAGATAAAATGATTCTTATTTCTGTTGTTATGGATATCACTTTACAGTGTATGAAATTTAAGCATCAGTTACTTAATCTTATTTCAACTGAATAAATTCCTGTATCTGGAGTGCAATAGATATATATACATAGATATGGGGACTTCCCAGGTGATGCTAGTGGGATAGAACCTGCCTGCCAATTGGGTTTGATCACTGGTTTGGGAAGATCCCCTGGAGGAGTACACAGCAACCCACTCCAGTATTCTTGCCTGGAGAATACCATGGACAGAGGATCCTGGCAGGCTACAGTCCATAGGATCTCAAGGAATTGAACACTAGTGAAGCGACTTACCGCTGCTGCTGCTGCTGCTTAGTTGCTTCAGTCGTGTCTGACTCTGTGCAACCCTAGAGACGGCAGCCCACCAGGCTTCCCTGTCCCCGGGATTCTCCAGGCAAGAACACAGGAGTGGGTTGCCATTTCCTTTTCCAAGATATATGACAATAGTAATATAGATTACTATAGTATATATATATAGTATATTACATAGTAATCAATAAAAATACATCTAGAAAGAAGTATCTTTGAGTAGAGTAAAAAGTTGTATGGCAGAAACTAACACAACATTGTAAAGCAATTATACTCTTACTAATAAAATAATAATAAATTATCAATTTTAAAGTTTGCATTATTTTTTTTCCTAAAAGAATATAACAATATTGCATTAGATGTACCCATCAGAGAGTCTAAAATGCTCTAATGCCTGGTTTCATGTTACAGTCAAAATCTCCTAAGATACAAAGAGAAAATTCATCCCCGCAAAACTCTGCCAGTAAAAAAAAAAAAAACCATTTGAGTAAGGATCTTGTCTGGATTGTCGAAGATTAAATTCCCTGCATCTAGAAAAGTTCTTTAAATAACAGAAACAACAAAAAAATGAATGTTTTCTGACAAAGATAAAGTGAATGAATGAATGAATTAACAAGAGACTATAGATGAAACTGAAATTCAGAATAGCGTTTAGGGCTAAAGACAAGTACATGAGTAATAGACATACAGATAGATAAATCCATATTTACATTCAAAATAAGACTACCAGGAAAGAGACTGTACAAAGTACAAAGTTACCAAAAAGGAACCTAGGAACAATTCATCTCTCTGAGGGAAACTATATTTAGAAATTGAGAAAAGAAGCAGAACCCAAAGAAATGGGCTCAGAAGGAAACATCAGTAAAGCGGGGGAAAAGTGAGGCATCAATAGTGTCACGGAAATCAACAGAATTTAATGTTTGAAGAAGAAGGAGCCATTCAGTTTTTTCAGATGTGTGTGAGAGAGCCTGGAAGATGAGGAGCAAGTCGGGACTGCTCTTCTTTGTAATGAGGAAATCAGTGGTGATGAATACACGAACAGCTTCAGTGGAGTGCTGGGGCATAAAAACAGCAAAGAGAAGAAGTGTGGAAAGCTGAATAAATGATAGTAGTCTCTTTGACTTCTTGTGTGAAAAATGACAAAAATATAGCAATACCTGAAGGTAGACATGGAAAAGTTATAAGTTGATAGGAACTATGTGCTAGTTTTGCAATAATAATACATGTTAAGTTAAATAAATCTAGAAATTAATTTTATTTAATCAATATTAACGAATAACATTAAATTTCTCTACTTTGTGATAAAATAGAATCTGAGAATTGAATAGGTAGTGAGAAATACCAGTCTTGAATATAGACATAAATGGAAAAGACAAAAAACAAACATCATATATTAAGGATATGCTGAACCTTTTCCATGTATTATCTTGCATAACTACCTATTTAAAGGCACTGGAAGCAATATGGTAATAAATTGAGGTGAATGATCCAAAGATATATTCCCTCTAAATATGCTATTGCACCTTCTATATCTTACCGTATCAACATATACATAGTTCTGTGCTAGTCAAACTACAATGTAATTATCTGGTTAATTCTTGATCTCTACCACTAGATTATGAGAATTCTTGCACCAAAAATCCTCTTTTTTTAAAATTTTAGTTATAAACAGTGTCATAGCTGGAGTTCTAGTATATAGATTCTAATTGTACTGTGCTCCGGCTTAGCTTTATAGCCCTGCTTAAGTAACTATTCAATTTACTTAACCCTCAATTTGCTTTTCTCTACAATGGGAATAACATTCACACATACCTCAGATACTTCAGCAAGATATATCATGACAAATAAGTGTCAAGCTTTTAGCTCAGCTTTTAGCTCACACATGTAAACATTCAATAAAATTGGTCATTATTATTGTGATTCCAAGGTCACTGCTGTGCTTACCACCTAGTTGATACTAAAAATAGTTTCCTTAATTAAACAAGCAATGGGGTGAAGGAATGAATGATATCAGACCTGAAATCCCAATCCAGAAATCACTAAAGGATCAGACAAGACAATGATAGTTTTTTTTTGAAGATCCATCTCACTGTATCCTTATTTTTGCAGGCAGCATGGAAGGTCTTTGTTGCCTAAAGTGGTGATTCTCAATCAGAAATAGGTCCAGGAATATCATAATTTTGCTTAATTTGTTCTTTGAAATCTAGCTGAGGACCAGAAAGGAATGTCTGGTCATGATAATGACAATAATTAGAAAATCTTGATCAAACTAAGAGATGGCATATAGCTTCTTGGCATGAAAAGGAGGGTAAATTTGAGCCTGTAGATTTGCTAGCAAAGAGATGGTTTGTGTAGATGTCTTTGGTACTTGGTTTAGAATACAACTGGGCTCCTGGATGTAAAGACACAAATAACACTTGGGAGGAATTGCATAAAAATTTAGCTATAAAGAATGTAACTGCTTATTTATCATTTTGATAGGTTATGTTATTTTTTAAAGGAAATTATATATTGTCCCTTGGAATCTATAAATATGAATGAGCACAAATAGTGAACAAAATATTTGGTTTAAAGCACACTCATTTCAAATTCTAGAGAAAAATAGAATTAATTTGCTTACAATATAATCTCCTTGTTTTCTTTGTAAATATGTGTGTAAGTTTAGCAATTCAGGATAAAATTGCCTACATTTCTTCCAATAAGTTGAACATCTAAGTCTATGGGGAATTTTAAGTACAGAGCAAACACCATAACTCTTCAAAGGTTGTAAACTGTTATGGAATGTTGGTACTATCTTGAGATTTTTGGCCCTCTGACAAGCATTAAAATTGGCTTTTAAGAAAAATTTGTGTCAAAGAAATCTGTACTAAAAGAGAGATTGTAAAGGAATTAAAAAGATGAATCATGACAAGGGCTGGGAGGAGGGCTTTCATTAAACAATAAATACAAATGATAGTTAAGAAACTTTAAAGACAAACCTACTTTTATTACTCACAGAATATATTTGATAGATTCACCTGAGGATATAAAACTGATGAACAACAAAAGAGAAGTGAATTTCCATTTCCACAAGAGACACTGCAAAATCGTCGTTATTTTTTTCATATTACAGTAAATTATTCTTTGATCTTAGCTGCATAATATCTCTGTGGTTGTCATTAGTTCTTTTTAAAAAGTGCCTCTCTACATGGGGTGTGTGCTTGTGTGCTAAGTCACTTCAGTCTGGTCTGATTCTTTTTGACGCTATGGACCTTATCCCACCATCCTCCCCTGTCCATGGACATTTTCAGGGAAGAATACTGGAGTGGGTTGCCCCTTTCTTTGCCAGGGGATCTTCCTGACCCAGGTATCGAACTCACATCTCTTGTGTCTACTTGCGTTGACCAGAAGTTTCTTTACCACTAGCACCACCTGGTAGTTGATACTTAAAATTTGCGTATTTAAATTCTATCAAAATGCCTCCAGATATTAGTAAATGAATTGTGTCCTCTCTGAATAAGTGACAAAAAGCACTACTTACTGCTCCTATCTGGAAGCTCTCAGAGATACAGGCATAAATTATTTTTAAGTAAATAATAGCATTCAGGGCACAGAGTCCTGATACAGGATAAGGTGTGGGTTAACATTTACTGGTTTCTATTGATTTTCTTCTCAGAACTCTGAAGTCAGTGAAATTTTGTAAGTGATATTGGTCTCACATTGAGAAAATGTATATTCCTCAGACTATTGTTCCTTACGTAAAGCTTGTATCATTTAGATGGAAATTTCAGTTAAAAAACATCTTCCATGGTCTAGTGCATCTAGCCTTTCTTTTTATTGCTGCTATTATTCTTAATCCTGATCTTGCTCTTGTTTTTCTGGGAAGAAAGGTGATTGTTATTTGCTTATTTGTTTAATTATATTGACATTTTTAAAATATGAGTTTTATGAAACAAGTCAGAAGTAGGAAGAATACAAAACTGGATCTTACATTTTACTTTCTTATGTGAAAAATTATACTATTACATTATAAATATTTAATTACGATGCAAAATATCAATGGCTTATATAAAGTTTTTAAGTAATCAGTCATATAAAACACCATGTGAAATTATAAAATAATGCTTAAATAAAACAGAGCCAGAATTATTTCAATTATGGAGTTTTAAAATCAAACCAACTGTGTGCAATGTATTAGGGTTTTAAAAATCTATTAAGAACTTAGATACATATTGAAGAGGGAACCACCCAAAGATAAAATTATGTCTACTATTACAGGAACAGACAAATCTCTTTCTTCTTCATGGAATCTCTTTAATTTCTCATAAACAATCTGGCACCCTTTAGTGACTGCTTCTCCTGTTTAGTTTCGTATCTCACCTTTGGAGTGTTGACACCTTATTTGGAGTCAGCAGATGTTCATTTGATCTCCCCTCCTTATCCTAGTGCTTCAGCTTCCTCCTTTATACT
This sequence comes from Neotragus moschatus, assembly GCA_006410615.1. NCBI lineage: Eukaryota > Metazoa > Chordata > Mammalia > Artiodactyla > Bovidae > Neotragus > Neotragus moschatus. The sequence continues at coordinate 1,317,806 of SJYA01001036.1, read as the reverse complement.
GTAAAGACCCAGCTCATTCTTCACCTGTCATATTATGTTATTCCTTGCCCTCTGCTTCTCCCTATCTCTGAATTGCAGTGCCCTAATTGTTTCCTGCCTATCGTGCTGTCCTAATTTTTAACAGCTTATTTTACTGTCCTGTTTCTTTGGATCTCAGTCCTTTTGTCCTTCATTCATCCTTTCATTTGAATGTTGTAGGAGAATGGACACGTTTATTTGGGTATCAAAAAATTGAAAAGAATATGAAATGGTTATAAGCACATAAGAAAATATCACATAAGGTGCAACTTCCCTCTACTTGTTTTCTCAACATTTGCCAAATTTTATTATTTAAATGAAATGACTAAATTCATAGAGCTCTCAAATAGAGTATGGTGTCTTTAAAAATATTAAAGAAAATTCTTGACACAAAGAATGAAAGAATGTGCTTTATAATCATTTTGTAGTCCAGGAAGCCAACATGTTGAGAAATTAATGCATTGTGTTTTCTATTATTTCCTCAGCAAACTCAGCTCATTTTAAAAGCCATTAAGGCTACTTTAAAGAATTTGAAAATAAGTTCTTAAAAAACTTTTAAAGATATTAACATAATTTTTACTTTATTAAATAAAATACTAAGTTTAAGAGTGATAAGGAACATTTGGATAAAGGATAGTAAGAGCATAATTTAAATTTTTAAAGTTTAGATATGATGAAGCCTAATGGTTATTTGAATTATAAATAGGAGACCTGATTACTAGATAGGGCAATGAGTTACACAAATTGCAAGAAAAGCTAACTAGAATGATTAAGGCTTTAAAAATTCCTGACTCCAGGTTGAGTCTTTAGAATACAGTATGTGTTTGAACTTCGATCCCCAATCTCTGTGATTCACATCCCAGAAAACAAGCACTAAGCGAAAATTAACAAAAAGTCAATATGAACATTTTGTTTGGTTCCATATTAAACTTTAGTATATAGGTTGATATTTTTTAAGCAATGATCTACAGAAGAGCACCTGTAAAAGGAAATGGCAACCCACTCCAGTGTTCTAACCTGGAAAAGTTTCATGAACAGAGAAGCCCAGTGGGTCATAGAAGAGTCAGACACGACTGGGCACCAGAGCTATTCAATGAGGTCATTCTTAGAATACTGACATGATCATACCCAATATTCCAGACCATAGGTCTGTAAATTTCACCTGTTAAGGACCAGATTGTATATATTTTAGACCTTGCAAGCTATCTGGCTTCTGTTGCAATTATTCACCCATGTCTTGTGGCACCAAGAGAGTTATACACAATTTCTAAACATAAGTCCATGTCTGAATTTCCATTTAGTTTTATTTCTGGACACCAAAATTTCAATATCATATCATTTCCCTGTGTTAGAAACTATTATTATTTTTAATCTTACCTTTAAAAAAATGTGTGAAAATAATTCTGCACTTGTGAACCATATAAAAATAGTTCATGCATCAGATTGATCCAAAACACTGTTTTTCCCTGAGTGAGTAAATCTCAGTGTTAGTTAAACATAGGAATATGGTTGGAAAATTTACCGTAGTCTACTAAAAAAATAATTAAGAAAAACTAGACTGATTTGTTCTTAGAATATACAGAGTATGGAAAATGGAGACACACTCATTGAGAGTACATATGATGCCTGACACTCTTTAAATACATTACAGGCATGTGAGCAGATGTTTCTACCATAATCCTGAGCTGAAAATTGAGACTACTACTACTACTAAGTGTCGTGTCCAACTCCATGCAACCCCATAGACGGCAGCCTGACAGGCTCCCCCGTCCCTGGGTTTCTCCAGGCAAGAACACTGGAGTGGGTTGCCATAACTTTAATAGGAAAGGGTTAACTAACTCACCCAGAAACACTCAGCTATTAGGTAATCAAACTCAGGGTTCTGATCCAAGACTACTGGACTCTGAAGACTAGGTTCATTCCATTTACTATATTGAAATAAAATTAATGTTAAATAAATAAAATATATTCAGTTTGATTCCCCAGTAATATAAGATACTCCTTCAAAAAAGTCTGAGATCGATTAGTGGTGACAGCATTTCAGATATCATTATGCAGAAAAGTCTGCTGAGAAATTCCCCTTGCAAAGAAGATAAAAGCTTAGGGAAAAGGATGAAAGTAGAAGCTTAGCCAAATCTGCTCCATAAAACTTGACTTGCCCTTTTATGTTTAAGCAGCTGAAGGCCACACAGTGGTCTGAGTTCAAAACCGCTGCTTATCCCAAGTGGGAAGTGGTCTTTAGGGGTGAAGGAATGCTTTGCACTCCTATGCTATTTTGTTTATGCAAGCAGAGAACTGCTGTTCTAGGAAACTGGCAAAAACTGACATTTCCTTAGTTTTGCTGGCTCTGCAAAACCTTCTGCACAGCTGTATTCAAACCCATTAGCTCAACCTTTCAGAAAATCCTCTCGCAGAAATTGCTTAGAGGTACACAGGCTGACAGTTGCTGTGTGTTTTGAGAGCTTTACCTTTCGGAAGCAGGCTCAGCATTCTTTTGCTTAATTGGTCTGTAGAGACTGGTCATTTTGGAGAAGGAAGTTCCGTACCTCTGAGAGAATGACATCTATTTCAGCCCATAATCAGCTAATTTAAAGAAAGGGAATAGGAGTAGCTCCAGGGGATGCTTACCCTCTGCTCTGTGTTGGGGTGGGACTGGGAGGGCTACAGAAAGCACATCAAGCAATGTAAAATTAAGGGGAGATTGGGAATAGAGAAAAACAGTTTTTTAAATACATGAAGTCCATTACTTCAAAATCCAGGCATATAGGTAACTCTAAGCACATTGAAATGCTAAAATTTAAAACTGAATATCTGAGTTTGATTATAGACACCTGAATTGTGGTATTTCACATTTAGATAAGCACTGTCTACCACACAGAACGATTTTCCTAAGCTCATTGGATTTTAGCAGTGGAAAATGATCAAAAGGATGAAGAAAATGGGACTTGAATTACAAAGATGTGCCAGGTAATGCATTAGGAAACAGAGATGGAAAATTGACACTTCCTGAGGCCCTCAGTCAGGTCCTTGTTATGCCACCTCTGACAATATAACATTTGGGACCTTACCTTGTCTGTGCTTCTATTTCTTTAACTTAGAAACCAAACTCAATTGAATTATCTTACATGACAAAATACAGTTAAAATCCTCATCTCCAGTCTTACCCATCTACTTTCTGTGTGTGTACTAAGTCACTTCAGTCATGTCCAACTCTTTGAGACTCCATGGACTGTAGCCTTCCAGGCTCCTCTGCTNCCTTGTCTGTGCTTCTATATCTTTAACTTAGAAACCAAACTCAATTGAATTATCTTACATGACAAAATACAGTTAAAATCCTCATCTCCAGTCTTACCCATCTACTTTCTGTGTGTGTACTAAGTCACTTCAGTCATGTCCAACTCTTTGAGACTCCATGGACTGTAGCCTTCCAGGCTCCTCTGCTCATGGGATTTCCCAGGCAAGAATACTAGAGTAGGTTGCCATTTCCTTCTCCAGGGGATCTTCCAGATGCAGGAATTGAACTCACATCTCTTATGTCTCCTGGATTGCAGCCAGATTCTTTACCACTAGCACCACCTGGGAAGCACAAGTCTGCTTTCTAAGCTAAGGTTTTAATTTGTAATGAGCTTGGTGATGGTACATCTACAAGAGTTAATAGTCATGGATCAAACTACAGCTAGTTGCTGAATATGAAGTGTTAGGTAGTTAGAATAGGAAAAGGAGTCCAAAATGGTGGTAACTAAAAGACAAAGAAAGGGAAAAACCTGTGAAAATGAAACAAAACAAAATCCATGGACTGAAGTGAGAATTTCTGGGCCCACAATGTGAAATGTTGGGGGAGTGTGTAATTTCCTTGGTTCTGTCTAGCTGCAGCAAAGATTTGAAATGACAGACCAGTGTTCCAGCTCGGTTCCAGCTCAGGGTTTTATTCAACAGGCAAATGAATGTATACCCTCCAGGCATGAGGGCAGGCCAGCCCCTAAGGAGAGGCCTCAATTCTTGGCATCCTCTTTTTATAAGTTTTTATCTCCTCCTCCCACTAAGCTTGCCTTATGCAAATTGGGCTAGCCAGGAAGGCTGTTTGTTTTACCCGAAGTTCTCAGTCCAGTTCGTGGATTTTCTTTTGTATCATTTTCATGGGCTTTTCCCTTTCTTTGTCTTTTCAGTTCAGTTCAGTTCAGTCACTCAGTCATATCCCACTCTGTAACGCTATGGACTGCAGCACGCCAGGCTTCCCTGTCCATCACCAACTCCAGAGCCTATTCAAACTCATGTCTATTGGGTCAGTGATGCCATCCAACCATCTCATCTTCTATCCTCCCCTTCTCCTCCCGCCTTCAATCTTTCTCAGCATCAGGGCCTTTTCAAATGAGTCGTTTCTTTGCATCAGATGGCCAAAGTATTGGAGTTTCAGCTTCAGCATCAGTCCTTTCAATGAATATTCAGGACTGATTTCCTTTAGAATGGACTGGTTGGATCTCCTTGCAGTCCAAGGGACTCTCAAGAGTCTTCTCTAACACCACAGTTCAAAACTATCAATTCTTCAACATTCAGCTTTCTTTATAATCCAACTCTCACATCCATATATGACTACTGGAAAAACCATATATTTTACTAGATGGACCTTTTTTGGCAAAGTATTGTCTGCTTTTTAATATGCTATCTAGGTTGTTCATAAATTTTCTTCCAAAGAGCAAGTGTTTTTTTTAAATTTTATGGCTGCAGTCACCATTTGCAGTGATTTTGGAGCTCCCCAAAATAAAGTATGTCACTGTTTTCACAGTTTCCCTATCTATTGGCTATGAAGTGATGGAACTGGATATCATGATCTTAATTTTCTGAATGTCGAGTTTTAAGCCAACTTTTTCACGCTCCTCTTTCACTTTCATCAAGAGGCTCTTTAGTCTTCTAACTTTCTGCCATCAGTGTGGTATTATGTTTGTCTTTTAGTCACTGCCGTTTTGGACTCCTATTCCTATTCTAACTGCATAACAGAATGAAAAAATGAAACAAAGCCCAGAAAATTACATTAAATAATACAACCTTAATATGCACTAAATTAAAATTAAATATAATGTTTAACTCTTACTATTTTGAATTAAAAGTAAGAAATAGTCTTTAAATGCATCCTCATGGCAAAAATGTAAGAATATGCCAAGATGACTGATAACTAATTATAATTTCTCTTGACTATTACAAAAGACTGCTATCATTCTCTAAGTGGTTATTGAAAAGTCCAGAAACTATTTTATATTTCTGTTTTATTTTACAATGAACACTTTTTGTAAAAATAAATGCAAAAAAAATGATAAACTTTTGCAAAGACTTATCAATAAGAACTGAGTAAAGTATTTGACTGTTTTTTTTCAATTCTCATTTGGAAAATATTACAAAAAGAAGCTAAAATACTAAGAGGATATTCAGAGAGATGTCTTTAAAAATAGAACAAGAACCATTAAAAATTGAAATAACCGGATATATTTTAAAAATTACAGCATATAAGTGAATATGATGACTATCATTTCAGATGAATCATGTGGTAAAAACTAACGCAACATAATACAGCAAATATGAAATTGGAAAACTCAAGACATGCCCTGTTAAGCTAGACATTTGAGCATTTAAAAGAGAGAATAGTGCTTAGAAAAATACCTGGAATATTATTTAATTAGCATACAAATTTTATTCTGTTTTATGTGTATAAATAACGATGACTTGAAATTAAAGATAATATTCTACAGTTGGAGATAAATTATTATGAGGAATACATTTTTACTTAAGTGATGCAAAGTAACCTGATATTATCAGATACAAAATAATGAAACAGTAGTAAAAAATAAACAATGGTTACAAATTAGTAGTAGAATATTTTAGTAGTCTGTAAGTTTAAAAGTGGAGAAGGAAATGGCAACCCACTCCAGTGTTCTTGCCTGGAGAATCCCAGGGACAGGGGAGCCTGGTGGGCTGCTATCTATGGGGTCACACAGAGTCGGACACGACTTAAGTGACTTAGCATAGCTTAGCATGAGTTTAGGAGAGTTGACTCACTGGAAAAGACCCTAATGCTGGGAGGGATTGGGGGGAGGAGGTGAAGGGGATGACAGAGGATGAGATGGCTGGATGGCATCACCCAATCAATGGACATGGGATTGGGTAAACTCCAGGAGTTGGTGATGGACAGGGAGGCCTGGTGTGCTGCGATTCATGGGGTCTCAAAGAGTTGGACATGACTGAGCGACTGAACTGAACTGAAGTTTAGATTAACATATGAAAATAGACAAATTGTGCAGGACAATGTTAAAACAGGCTATATTCGAGGCTATTGTATTGGAGGGGCCAGGTGATCATAGATGATTCGCAATTGCTAATTGACCTTACCCAAAAGAGAAGGCAATGGCACCCTACTCCGGTACTCTTGCCTGGAAAATCCCATGGACAGAGGAGCCTCGTAGGCTGCAGTCCATGGGGTCCCGAAGAGTCGGACACGACTAAGCGACTTCACTTTGACTTTTCACTTTCATGCACTGGAGAAGGAAATGGCAACCCACTCCAGTATTCTTGCCTGGAGAATCCCAGGGATGGGGGAGCCTGGTGGGCTGCCGTCTATAGGGTCGCACAGAGTCGGACATGGCTGAAGTGACTTAGCGCAGCAGCAGCAGCAAAGGAAGGGCAAACTTTTTTGTATCCTTATGAATGGAAGTCCTTTTACAACTTGGAGCAAAGCACCCACTAAAGTTGAACCTCTATCCTCCCTGAGACACTGTGAGGTATGTATTATCTTCCCTGAAGATAATACATTTCAAAGGGAATGTTCAGGTTCTTAAGAAAGATCATTCTGGGTTTTAAAACTGCTCAAAGGCTTTCAAAAACTTTTAAATATCAAAAGAGCAGAGAAAAACTTTGCAGTTACAAGTTTTCTTAAAAAATTCCTATTGATAAAGGGTTTCCCAGGTTGTTGTTGTTCAGTTGCTCAGTCCTGTCCAACTCTTTGCTACCTTATTGACTGCAGCATGCCAGGCATCCCTGTCCTTCACCATCTCCTGGAGCTTGCTCAAACTCATGTCCATTGAGTTAGTAATGGCATCCAACCATCTCGTCCTCTGTCGTTCCCTTCTTCTTCCTTCAATCTTTTGCAGCATCAGGGTCTTTTCCGAAAAATCTGCTCTTCACATCAGATGGCCAAAATATTGGAGCTTCAGCTTCAGCATCAGTCTTTCCAATGAATATTCAGGGCTGATTTCCTGCAGGATTAACTGGTTTGATCTTACTGTCCAAGGGACACTCAAGAGTCTTTTCCAGCATCACAAATTTGAAGAGGTCAGTTCTTTGGCACTCAGCAGTCACATCCATACATAACTACTGGAAAAACCATAGCTTTGACTACATGGACTTTTGTCAGCAAAGTAATGTCTTGCTTTTTAATACTCTAAGTTTGTCATAGCTTTTCTTCCAAGCAGCAAGCATCTTTTAATTTCATGGCTGCAGTCACCATCTGCAGTGATTTTCGAGCCCAAGAAAATAAAGTCTGTCACTGTTTCCACTGTTTCCCCATCTATTTGTGATGAGGTGATGGGACCAGATGCCATGATCTTAGTTTTTTGAATGTTGAGTTTTAAGCTAGCTTTTTCACTATCTTCTTTTCACCTCCAACAAGAGGCTGTTTAATTCCTCTTCACTTTCTGCCATTAGGGTAGTGTCATCTGCATGATAAATTGATTCCAATCTTGATTCCAGCTTGAGGTTCATCCAGCCCAGTATTTTGCATGATGTACTCTACATATAAGTTAAATAAGTAGGGTAACAATATACAACTTCAAAGTACTTCTTTCCCAATTTTGAACCAGTCCATTGTTCCATGTCCCAGGTGGTTCAGTGGTAAACAATCTACCTGCCAAGCTGGAGACATGGATTTGATCCCTGTGCCAGGAAGATCTCCTGAAGAAGAAAATGGCAATCTGCTCCAGTATTCTTGCCTGAAAAATCCCATGGACAGAGGAACCTGGCAGACTATATAGTCCATGGGGTCCCAAAGAGTTGGACATGACTTAGTGAAACAACAACAAAGAAAAGGTAAGTCCAAAGTCTAGATATAGGAAGAAGGTTTTCTAAAGTTTAGTCAAGCTGAGGGGAATCTTAGGCTTTTGTGGTGAGTATAAGTTGTAACAAAGTGTTATTTTTTTCCCTCAGAATCCATGATTGCTACATCAATTTTGTTGTTGTTGTTGTTTAGTCGCTAAGTCTTGTCCAGCTCTTTTGCGACCCCGTGGGCTGTAGACCGCCAGACTACTCTGTCCATGGGATTTCCCCAGCAAGAATACTGGAATAGGTTGCCATATCCTTCTCCAGAGATTTTTCCTGCCCCAGGGATAGAACCCGCATCTCCTTCATTGGCCGGTGGATTCTTACCAATGAGCCACAAGGGAAGCCACAGATTAAGTAAGGACAGACAAATATGGAACTAGAAGATCTAAAATTTATAAGCAGAATATTCAATAATTGGCATTCATTCTTGCATTGATTTTTAAATAATAGAAGCTTATTTATTTTGAAATAACAGAAGCTTTTACAAAAAAGCACTTTCTAAGAACTCTGGACCACACTCATACTTGGGGCTGCTTAAACCTTGAAAATCATCTACATACTCACAGAAGCACTTAATATTGTAATTTGTAATGGCCGAAATGCCACTACTTTAGCTAGCTATAAGCTTCCCCCAAACTTCCCGTCTGCAAAACTCTGTTAGGGAGCATTAGAGCTAGATTGAAAAGGAAGGTGCCTTGTGTCATGTAATCTCACTTCCCCAACAGTTTATTTTTTTTAATAATTTTATTTATTTGTTTGTTTTTGGCTGTGCTGGGTCTTCATTGTTGCATGGGCTTTCCTCTAGTCAAGATGAGCATGGGTTACTCTTTAGTTGTGGTGCGTGGGCTTCTCACTGTGGTAGCTTCTTATTGTAGAATGCAGGCTGTAAAGTATAACCTCTAGAGTACAGGGGCTTAGTTGCTCCACAGCATATGAGATATTCCTAGATCATGGATAGAACCGATGTCTCCTGCATTGGCAGGCAGATTCTTTAACGNTGAGCATGGGTTACTCTTTAGTTGTGGTGCGTGGGCTTCTCACTGTGGTAGCTTCTTATTGTAGAATGCAGGCTGTAAAGTATAACCTCTAGAGTACAGGGGCTTAGTTGCTCCACAGCATATGAGATATTCCTAGATCATGGATAGAACCAATGTCTCCTGCATTGACAGGCAGATTCTTTAACACTGAGCCACCAGGGAAGCCTCCATCCTAGTTACTCAAAGGTTTATGCCACGGTGAATTAGTTTCTCAAACTAGCTGCATATCAGGATGGCATTGAGGATTTGTAATGACATAAGCTTGGCCCTACCTCAGATTTATGAACTAGTGTGATTTAGTGTGATACCTAACGGATAATGTATAGACAGATAGACAGGTAGAATGGATAGATATTTCAAATCTCCAGGCCAGCCAAGTCACATGCTGCAATCTTGAATTTAGGAACCACGGAGGTAGACTTTCTAACTCCTCTGTTTCACAGACAAAGGAACTGGCCCAGGATGGGTACTGGCTGCTAGAAGTAAACAATTCTTCCATCCAAATCAAACTGTCAAGATAGCAAGGATTCTGATATTAACTGAGCTCAGTATTAGGATCTCCATATCACTACCATTTAACAGAGCCAATATGTAATGAATCATTAAGTAACAAGAAATAGTTGAAGAAGATGCTCAAGACGTTATTACAGTCACTGTTATATTCTTTACCTTAGCTGATCCTTGATCCTCCAACCTCTCCTGTCAGATCCTTAATCTTTCAGGCGCAAATCCAGTTGACCTTCCAATAATGAATTAGACCAAAAGAAGATTAATAAATTGCAACACACAAAAAGGTCAATCTATAAGTCATAGCAGGAACAACAACAAAATATTATTTTACATGAGCACATTTAAAATTAGGAAAAGTCAATCTATGACCATCATTTTGGAAAAAGGGTAAGAAAATCATGTAGATCATGAGTTATATTTTTTAATTTGGAAAATAATGAATATTATATATCCCAAGTGAACTGAGTTTGCTGAAAATATTTAAAATTATTAATATTATGTTACTTTCAGTTATTCTATAACTAATCTGAAGAAACTTCTGGAATTCTGGCAATAAATGTATACTATAACTGTCCTGGTGAAATGATGAATTGTGAACTAGGCTCAATCCACAAAGATAAACTGAGTGTAAGTATTTTGCATTTTCTAGAAATGTGAAAATGTTATATTATCTCTGTTGAAGCTAAAAATGAAATCGAGTTTGTATCTTTTACTTAATGTTTATAAGACATATTTTAATATTTTATAAAATTATTATACCATGGTGACTTAACTGCACAAAAACACAATTACTCTTTAACAGAGATGGTTTGAAAAGTACTGCTTTGAGTAATACTATGTAAAATACTAGGAAGGCTCCAGGTTAAATAAAAAATAAACATTTATTTCCTATGAGACTCCTCAGACCTTTAAAATTGAAATGTGCACAATGAATCTCAAGATGAAAATTTAATAGTTCTTTGCAATGTACTTGAATACAGACTTTTTTTACACTTCATCTTATGATTTCATGAGACTAGGATTCCTCAGAACTCTTGGGAAATAGTTCTTGGAAAATAATTAATGGATGCATGGGAATTGTCATGTTAGTCAGTACATAGAAATGAACTTAGTATCTTCCAGAAATTGTGATTCATTTTCCAGAAAGAGAATCAATTATATAATTGAGAAAGAAAATATTTTATTCAGTTAACTGAGAAGTAAAACATAGAAGAGAAAAAACTTAGTCTGACTAGGTTATATCTTTAAATTCAATGAATATGGACTTCTTGAAAGCTTACTATGTGCTGCTTTCTACTTTTAAGACAAATTTACTCAAAAAACAACAATTGAAATAAAAAAGCAAAAAACCTTACATTTTTCCTGAAGGAAACCGGGTAGCTAATGGAAAATATTTGGGGCTTTACTTTGGAAATAGTTTTGTGTGCAAAATATTTGAAAATGTAGTTTCTTTGTCTTTTGGAGTCCTCGAAGATGATAAACTATATAATTTTTTTTTCTCATGAAGAGACTAGAAACCAATTGACTTCAATATATTTCACACATTTAATAAGACAGAAACAAAGACAATACATTATGTAAGAAAAGGCTAGCAGCACTATAGCTTAATAAATAAGGATGATTTCAGTGCTACCTTAAGGGCCTGAAGGTACTTTTCATCTCAGAACAATTCTCTGATGCTCTTGCTTGTTTATTCATTTACCTGCCTGTTAAATCCCAGTGAACCAAATCACTCTGCCTTTCCACCTCATGGCCCTAGCCCTTTAGAGAGCTTTCTATGAACCATATAATGCCTTTCTGAATGTCAAATCTCTAAAATTGATGATGCTCAACAATGAAGATATTGCATAATTTTAAACTGTAATGTGTTGAGTCTTCAGAGTGTGTAAAGGGTGTATAAAAAACTCCCTAATCATGAAGTTTTGTATATTGAATATGAGAAGACAAAGTAAAAGCAAGAACAGTGAATTGACAATGTCAGGGTGCATGCATGCTAAGTCGCTTCAGTAGTGTCTGACTCTGTGACCTCATGGACTGTAACCCACCAGGCTCCTCTGTCATGGGATTCTCCAGGCAAAAGTGGGTTGTCATGCCCTCCTCCAGAGAATCTTACTGATGTAGGGATGGAACATATATCTCCTCCATTAATTTAACCCTGCGGATTAGACAACTTTGGGAAGATTTCATTGAAGAGGAATTTGGGATGATAATTTAAAGGTGAATAAGACCAAGAGAAAGAATATTCTAAAGGAGAATATGTGATCAAGAATAGAGAAAAATGTCCAACATGTTTAAAGGATATCGAGTGGTCTAGCATGACTAGTTCAATGATATAGGAAAAGGTGTACCTAAACTCCAAGATTGATCACAGTCTCATTATAAGTAGCAATACCTATTAAGCTAGAGAAGTGATATAAAGATATTAAATGATTGGAAACTCACTGAAGAGTTTTAAATAGCAGTTCAAACAGATTTTTAGAAAATTTAATCTGGCTACTATATGGGGTGAAGAGAAAGTCTTTAAGAAATCTCAGAAAAGTCTCTATAAAAATCATTTTTCACTTGATCCAACTAAACTATATTCTTGGCCATGAATGAAACAGAAAGGTTATTCTGGGAGACATGCCAACTATTGTTACTGATATCAACCAAAAACTATAATAGGATGGGAGTGAGGAGTCAGTGATTGAACAAAGTTATTTATTTCCAAAACATTAAGCCCACCCACACAAGAAAACCTCTGATGGAAGGATTTTTGTTGTTGTTGTTGTTGTTGTTTTTTAAAAAAAAAAAAAAACTACTGCATAAGGATTCCCACATATTGATATTTAGATATACAGACAAGGATGTAAAGATGGAACGGTGTCTTATAAATGTGGATTAGTTTATATATGAGTGGGTTGAAATTTAGGAGAAAGTTCATAATAAAAGTTTAATATTTAAGAGTCAGCTGCCAACAGATTATATTTGAAGATGTGACCATGGGTGATATAGCTAAATAGTAATGGTGGATTGAAAATTGCAAGAAATCCTAGGCTTAAATCTGGATGTGCATCGAACATGTGGGAACCATGTAGGTATAGTCAGTAAAGGAGACAGGAAAAAACTATAACAGGAACTCTGCTACTGCTACTGCTAAGTCACTTCAGTTGTGTCTGACTCTGTGCGACCCCATAGACGGCAGCCCACCTGGCTCTGCTGTCCCTGGGATTCTCCAGGCAAGAACACTGGAGTGGGTTGCCATTTCCTTCTCCATTGGATGAAAGTGAAACATGAAAGTCAAGTCGCTCAGTTGTGTCCAACTCTAAGGGACCCCATGGACTGCAGCCTACCAGGCTCCTCCATCCATGGGATTTTCCAGGCAAGAGTACTGGAGGGGGATGCCATTGACTTCTCTAGAATAATGTAATGCAAAACACAGATGAAAACTTAAAATCGTGTCATCAAGCTACAATGCATGCATACGTGTGCATGCGTGAGTGTGCGTGTGTTGTGTCCAACATTTTGGGACCCTATGGACCTTCCAGGTTCCTCTGTCCATGACATTCTCCAGGTAAGAATACTGGAGTGGGTTGCCATGCCTTCCTTCCAGGGGAAGGAAGGGAATCTTCTGGACTCAAGACCAGAACCTGTGTCTCCTGCCCTGGAATGCAGGTTCTTTACCACTTGAGCAACCTATACAAAAGTAAAAATAGTGCAATAATAAGACAGAAATCTGTGTGTCATAAGAAAATAAAACTTTAATAACTGAAACCAAATAATTCTCTGCCTCTGTGTTAAATAATAATGAGTCAAGTAATACTTCTTGGTCTGTGTTAACGATTCTTGAGTGAAGCATAATTTTCTGTTCTTTGCTAGGCAATTCTGAAAGCAAGTAAAAATAACTCAGATGCTTACTGCAGGAAATAACATTTCTCAGAAAGTCAGATACTGAAACAACTAAATATCATACATATTATGACTGATTTTATGTCTTTCATCTTGCTGAACACAGCAGTCAAGGGAAAAAAAAAAAACTTACCTCACAATAGAAGTTCAGCTTCTTTCCAACCCTGTAAATTCTGTGCTGTGCTTAGTTGCTCAGTCATGTCTGACTCTCTGCGACCCCATGGGCTATAGCCTACCAAACTCCTTGGTACGTGGGATTCTCCAGGCAAGAATACTGTAGTGGGTTGCCATGTCCTCCTCAGGGGATCTACCCAACCCAGGGATCAAACTCAGTTCTTCCATACTGCAGGTGGATTCATTAATGTCTGAGCCACTAGGGACTCACCTTAAAATCACTCAGCTCAAGCCCTTAAAATGCTGACTGTACCATAACCCAGTTTTAATCTTTGAGGTTCTGATAAGACCTTGTGAAGCTAGTTTTCTCCCTTGCCACAATGTCTAAGTTATGTGTCACCCGTAAGTCTTTCTGGTGGTCTTTTTTGATAAGTGAACAGCTGACACTTCTGGTGAAGAAGCAAGAAGAGAAAGATCATTCATTCTTCCATTTACTACAATTTTTCATGTACCTAGTACATGTCAGACTTTCCAGGTAACAGTAGTGGTAAAGAACCTGCCTACCAATGCAGGAGATATAAGAACACGGGCTTGATCCCTGGGTCAGGAAGGTGCCCTGGAGGAGGGTACGCAACCCACTCTAGTATTCTTGCCTGGAGAATTCCATCAACAGAGAAGCCTGGTGGGCTACAGTCTATATGGTCACATAGAGTTGGACACGACTGAAGTGACTTAACATGCACACAGGCATTAGTACATGCCAGGATGAATCAGTCTTTCCTTTCACAGGCAGACATTGAAATTGGAAATTAATTATAAAATAGGAAATAGGTGGTTCAGTGGTAAAGAATCCACTTGCCAATGCCAGAGCTCAGGTTCAATCCCTAGGTCGGGAAGATGGCTTGGAGGAGGAAATGGCAGCCCACTCCATTATTCGTGCTGGAATAATCCCACGGATAGAGAAACCTGGCAGGCTACTGTCCATGGGGTCGCAAAGAGTTGGACAGGACTGAGCAACTGAACATGCATGCACACAAATAAGTAAATCATCAAGATAGCGATATTAAATGCTAAGAGAAAAATAAAATTGAGTAATAAGATAGAATTACTTTGGGGGACTAATTTAAATCAGTAGAGTAGGAAGGCTTCTTCAGAGGGTGATGCTTCAGGATAAGAAGGAAGGTCCAGTGAGATTCTTTTAGAAGTTGCTAGATTTTCAGATTCCTAGTTCCATCATAAAATCCTAACACCATGGAGAAGGAAGAAGAAGAAAAGGAGGAGGAGAAATGCTAAAACGTATTACATACAAACAGTGCCAGCTTCTTTATGTGCATTTTCCTTTTAGACTTTAAACCACCTTGTGAGGTAAATACTGTTAATATCCCCATTTTATTAAAAAGATAACTGAAGTTAGCAAAATTTGGTTATTAACCAAGTTGCATAATGAGTGAATGGTAGAACTCAGAAATTGCCCAGAGCTGCCTGATTAAAAAGACTATATCCTGAAGTTCGTTACTTAACAATGTCTATAATGGTAGATATTCATCGCCACATAGAGAATTACCCTCCAGCCCATGACTATGTCTTCTGTGTTAAGCATTTCCTCTACCCTTCCTACGTTTTGTTTGATAGATTAAAGAAATTCAGAATGTATTCAACCATTTGTTTTATTAATTCCAATAGCTGATAAAGAGAATTGATAAAAATTGGGAATACTTTTTAGAGACCTCTCTTTCATTAAAGTTTTGTTGTCATACTTGCTTAACCCATCTAGTATTTTTAAAAATTCTTAAATTATTTATTTTTTGAAACTGACACCAAAGTATGATTACCAGATGATATGAAGGACACAGGTTCTATTGAAAAGAATGCATTTTCTATTCACATTGTGTGGTGGTCATGGGGTTATCGAAATTTTCTGTCAGTGCTACTAGTAAACATATTCTGGAACACTCTTTCAGTTTGTTTTTTCTCATGCTGAAAACTATTTATGGCAACTCCTGCCTTAGGGGTTGTATGCAGCAGTTGTGTTCATTGATTAGAAAAACTAAAGACATATCAAGACAAAGTGAAACACAAGTAAGGGCTTTCAAAGGCATCTGATGATGAGATTTCTTCAGGGCACACACAGTATCTTAAGCTTCTAAACTTCACATAAAAGATCTTTAAATAATCTCAACCTCATTTACTTTTTAGAAAGTACAATCACTCTTTGCAGGCTGCAGTAAAAAATGGAGGTTTTCAAACTAAGCTGAACAAAGAAAGAATATCCTAGTAAGAATAAAGCAGAAATTTCATTTGATTTTTCAAATTGATGTATTTTAGCTAATTGCAGAGTCTTTGTTTTATCTAATACTGTACAGTACTGAATTGCCTCATTATTAGAGATTATTGAATAAAAATTTCTGATCTTGAAAAATCTCACTTCAAAACTAAGACACCAAACCTCTCTACCCTAGTGCCTTATCTGAACCACAGAACTTGGATTAAAAATTACTTCTTCAGTCTTTTAGATCTTCTAATACCATTGATTTTGGCACGATATTGCAGTGTGAACTGATAGAACAAAGCTTCTCTGGATATAACGTCATACCTTTTGTTCATTATTTCTTGGATAACAAAACTGAATTCAGAGAGATTAGTTAGCTCATCTACAGTATATCTCTTAGGTGAAGGTGGCAGTAAAAGTAGCAACCTAACAACCTATAAGTTTTAGCTTACAGGCAATGTTGAGAAGTAGTAACTGGAGGAATAGTTACTTTAATGTGTTAAGCAAATAATGACTTCAATAAAATGGTAGTTTAGAAATATAAAAAATAATGACATTTGTGCGAAAAGCTAAAAATAATACTTTCTGTAATGTGGCCATTTTGTGGCATGGTCACACTTGTCATAACTTACGAGGCTTATGTGACAGCAGTGATAGCCATATAACTTGAGGAAGGGGACATAGTAAGTGCAGTGAGCAGGAATTTTACAAGAGTACATGATGGGAAAAAGGAAGGAAGGGAGCAAAAGTGGGCAGAGAGAGATGTTGAGTTGTCATATGGACTTAAAAGACACTGTCAACTGGTATTAAACAGTACTTCAAATGAGCCCCATGTTGAGCTAAAATGTCCATATATTTTATATCTCCATTTTCACCTGTTGGTCAGCTTAGAAGGATGTCATTGTAAGATAGGCAGATTTTTATTCTGAAGCAACCTTGAAGAGGCTAAGAGCTGGTGCTGTCTGTTGCATCAGAAACCCAGCAACAGAGGCAAGACGTTCATCATTGAATGGAGATATCCTGGCCCAACCATCTTTTGTGCCACTCAGATCCACTTCTTTGTTCAGGAAGCAACACCTTCATCATTCTGTTAAGTCTTTCTTTCTTGGAGAAACTTAGAAAAAGGAAGGGTACTGGGATGTACTACAGGTCCCAACTCTACAGCTGATCTCTGAACTACTACTGATATTTATCACCTCCTTCCCCCACTATCCATTCTCAGTTGTCCTCACCATCTGCTAACACCTTTGTTAGTCTTAGCTTACGTGGGGATGACACTGAAGTTATCCTCAGAATGTTTGAGCCCCTTATCACCATGTTCTTAAGGTTGCTTCACTTAAATTCTAACCACCAAAATTAGATAAGGAAGTATCAAGAGGAACCCAAGAGGGTTACTTTTGTGTTAGCAGATACTTGCCTGCCCTCCATCATGTAAACACAGCCTTTACCTCCTTTCATTACCAGGCCGATTACTCCTGCCATGATAGCTCCTCTTCATACTTACTGATCTCTGCACATAGAGCAGCTACAGTGATCAGGTGGCAACCAGAGCTTAGAGTTCAATGGGACTCTGACTTGATTCTCAGGTGCAGGCATTCATCCTTTGAAAACTTTATAGTTCTTTATGGAATCTTTTTTGATTCCATATGTATTCAAAGCTTTGCCCTACCCCTTTGTGAGCAAAGTAGGTAATCAAGCACACCACCACAGCTTTACCCTTTCTGGAAAATAATCTTTCACCAAAGTCTTGCAAGGTTGTGTCTCAGTGAGAATGAAACATAGCTGCTTTCCATTTTCAGCTTGCACAGAAATACTGAGCTCACCTGTGTATAAGCAACACTTAACTGGCTTTTTGTTCCTCTCTCAGTGGATCAGAACTGATCTTCCACAGAGCTGTGGGGCATGAGCTGAAGGAGAGGAGCTGGAGTAATATGGTGGATGATAGTGGATTTGGGGCAACGTGCTCATGCTTTCACTCTCTGGTCCTGCTTGTGCTACCTCAGATTACATCCTATAATGGACCACTGATTGCCCTGATCAAACTAATGACTTAATGGACAGGAAGAACTCTGGTTCATGATCAGAATTGCCAAATCATGGTCAGTATTTGTTGTGTTTCATCTATACTGACTTTCAAAATATGTCAGGGGTTGCTTTTTAAAAAACAAACAAAAAAAGATGTTATGGGCTTACTCTGGACCACTGGTGTCCTGCATTGTTGTTTTGCCATAAATGCCACGCATCTTGGCCCACAACTAAAACAATTTTGGTAGATCATGAGTCCCCAAGTGACAGGGCTGCTTACACCACAGCCCAGATCTTCTTGCTCTGTGTCTCACTAGAAACTATCAGCCTCGATGTCACTGATAACATAGCCCTGACAATATACTTAGATGAAATACACTGCCTCTATAATGTAAGAAGTACTACGTTGTACTCCCATATTTATTGGCAAAGATGTAAGAGTTTGTCTTGTGTTTTCTATATGATGTGCCAAGATGCTTATAACCACAAAACCCCTAAAGAGGTAAATAGAGTAGTAATGTGATGTAGTGATTTTCATAGGGTTTATTCTCTATGCCCAAGAGTGAATGCATCAACCAAGGCCTCTGCCATGCTAGGCATCTCTTGTTTGTGTAACCCAGTAACATGTCATTTTTATAATGGGCCATTTTAATATTCTGCAGGATGTTTAGATGCACTCAATATTTTTGACCAATATTATTATATTATACATAATTGACGAGTTCACATGGTCCTTTGTGCTAAGCTGGAAATATATATTGTTACTTGTTTCATGTGAATGTAGATAGTGTCTTATCTCTTTTTTTAAAGATAGGAATGGAAAAGAATGTGTTCACAAAATAAGTGTCCACCTACTATATCCTGGAAATCATGTAAGTTTTCTGTAGCAAAGAAATTACATCTAGCATAGTGAATAAAATTTATCCTACTAAATTGTGTTTGTGCAAAGATGTTGTCATCCAGGATTTGCAGCTTTACTGTAGGAACCATCCTAGTGAATTCAGTGGAAATACCACAGGGATCCCCAACCTTGTATCTAATGTACAACATGGTGATAATAGCTAATACTATATTGTATACTTGGAACTTGCTAAGAGGATAGATCTTAAATCTTCTCACCAACACACTACACACAAACACACACATGCTCAGTGGTAACTATGTAGAGGTAATGGATAAGCTATTTAGTTTAATTATGATGATCCTTTCATAATACATACATAGATCCACACATGAAGTTGTATATCTGAACTAAATACACTTTTTATATATCATGAATATCATAATAAAGTTGTTTAAAAAATAGAACTCTCAAAAGTTAACAAATGGCTATTATTGTAGTCTCATTTTTATTTTTTTAACATGACGATTTCTTTTTTGGCCATGTTGTGCAGCATGAAGGCTCTTAGTTCCTGGACCAACAATTGAAGACTTGCCCCTTGCAGTGGAAGCTTGCATTCTTAACCACTGGATCTCCAGTGGTTAAGACCTTGTAGTCACTTTAAAAACAACTTCCTGAACCCATTGATTTCTGTAATGATGTATTGCTTGCTTCTTAACGTATATCTCGGATACAACTTCATTTTATTTTTCTTCCTTATAACTATTTTCCCTCTAAGTGAGGGTGTGATGAGAAGGATGAAGAATTCCATTTTGTTCTTTCTCAGAGAGCTCATATAGTTTCATAGCCTTGGTTCTCCTCTCTCTAAGAGAAATCCTAAAACTAGATTCTGAGCATCTTTGATTAACTAACAACAAGTTGATACTAAAGACTATGTTATCATCTGAAATCCATCATGTGCATGCATGCTAAGACACTTCAGTCACATCCAACTCTTTGCAACCCTATGGACTGTAGCCTTCCAGGCTCCTCTGTCCATGGGACTCTTTAGGCGAGAATATTGGCGGGGGTTGCCATGCCCTCCTGCAGGAGATCTTCTAGACTCAGGGATCAAATCCATGTCTCTTACATCTCCTGCATTGGCAGGTAGGTTCTTTACCACTAGTGCCACCTGGGAAGCCCTGAAATCCATCTAACTTAAAATCTAAGTTCTATGTCTTCCACCATAACTGTTCTTGGTTTTCTAGATATGCCAAAGATACTACCACTCATTCAGTCCTCCATTTCTGAAATCTGAAGTCATCTCTGAATCTACCAGTTTCTCTTCCTGTTTCTAGATAACTTTTGTGTGCAGTCTATCATTTTTAATTCTTCTCATCACAGATTCATTTATATTTTCCTTCTATTCTCAGAGTCACAGCCATTGTTTAATCCCTTCATTAGTCTATTTGTCACATCACTTCATGGCAAATAGATGAGGAAACAATGGAAACACTATTTTCCCTTTATTTTTGGGGACTCCAAAATCACTGCAGGTGGTGACTGCAGTGACCAACCTATACAGCATATTAAAATGCAGAGACATTTCTTTGCCAACAAAGGCCCATCTAGTCAAAGCTATGGTTTTTCTGGTAGTCATGTATGGATATGAGAGTTGGACTATAAAAAAGTTGAGCGCTGAAGAATTGATGCTTTAGAACTGTGGTGTTGGAGAAGACTCTTGAGCATCTCTTGGACTTCAAGGAGATCAAACCAGTCAATCCTAAAGGAAATCAATCCTGAATACTCATTGGAAAGACTGATGCTGTAGCTGAATCTCCAATATTTTGGCCACCTGATGTGAAGAGAGGACTCCTTGGAAAAGACCCTGATGCTGGGAAAGATTGAAGGCAGGAGGAGAAGGAGACAACAGAGGATGAGATGGTTAGATGGCATCATTGACTGGACAGGTATGAGTCTGAGCATGCTGCGAGTTGGTGATGAACAGGGAAACCTGGCATGCTGCAGTCCATGGAGTCGAAAACAGTCGGACATGACTGAACTACAGAATTGAACTGAACTGAGTCCATTTGTGGACTATTATAAAATTTTCCAATTGATCAATTTCCTGCCCATCTCTTCTTGTTCCAGTAGATTCTACATCATTGTCAGCTTATAATTCTAGAAGCTGTCTTAAAACACAGCTTCAGTTCAGTTCAGTTCAGTCACTCAGTTATGTCCGACTCTTTGGGACCCCATGAATCACAGAAGGCCAGGCCTCCCTGTCCACCACCAACTCCCAGAGTTCACTCATACTCATGCCCATCGAGTCAGTGATGCCATCCAGTCATCTTATCCTGTGTCGTCCCCTTCTCCTCCTGACCCCAATCCCTCCCAGCATCAGAGTCTTTTCCAATGAGTCAACTCCCCGCATGAGGTGGCCAAAGTATTGGAGTTTCAGCTTTAGCATTATTCTTTCTAAAGAAATCCCAGGGCTGATCTCCTTCAGAACGGACTGATTGGATCTCTCCTTGCAGTCTAAGAGACTTTCAAGAGTCTTCTCCAACACCACAGTTCAAAAGCGTCAATTCTTCAGTGCTCAGCCTTCTTCACAGTCCAACTCTCACATCCATATATGACTACTGGAAAAACCATAGCCTTGACTAGATGGACATTTGTTGGCAAAGTAATGTCTCTGCTTTTTGAATATGCTGTCTAGGTTGGTCATAACTTTTCACAGCTTAACACATGTTAAACCATCATGTAAGGCCATAAAGAAACCTCATTTTATAATAAAATAAATTTTATGTTCCCATCTGGCATTTGATACTTTTCATGATCCATAATATAAGTAATTCAACTGTATCACCAGCTTTTCCAGTAAACACGTTCTCTATTACCTAACACAAAATCTAACATGCCATATCTTTTCCATCACTTTGCTTCTTTTATGATGTTTCCTCTGACTTAAGTTAGCCTTTTAAAATGGCTTTCTTTTTGAGTTACTGTACCAACTAGCAACACACCAGGCATTATGTATATGTTATTGTACCTCCATTTCCTCATCTGAAAATAAGAGGGAAATAATGTTTATCTTACAAATGAAACAATGTATGTAGATTGCTACCTGAAGGGTCTTTCATTTATTAAATACTAAAAAAAAAAAAAATTATTTACCTTTTCTTATATCTTATACCCTCCTGTTCATGACAGCAAATAAAATGATATAAAAGACCAGAAAGTTATGGATATAGAATATAAAATGTTAAAACAGGGAATATAAAGGAAAAGATGAGAAATATAATCACTGAACTGCAAAGAGATCAAACCAGTCAATCCTAAAGGAAATCAACACTGAGTATTCACTGGAAGTACTGATTCTGAAGCTGAAGCTCCAATACTTTGGCCACTTGATGTGAAGAGTGGACTCATTGGAAAAAATCCTGATACTGGGAAAGACTGAAGACAAAAGAAGCCAGTAGCAAAAGATGAGATTTAGATAGCATAACTGACTCAATGGACATGAATTTGAGCAAATTCCAGGAGATAGTGGAGGACAGGGATGCCTGGAGTGTTGCAGTACATGGAATACAAAGAGTTGGACATGACTTAGCCACTGAACAACAGCAACAAATAATTACTGAATTCTTTGTCGACTAAACTAAGTTTTACTTGCCCTTTATATTTTGTACACATATTGCCTATACTAGTAAGACCAATAGATATGCATTCCTTAAGGATGAATGCATTTTCTATTTAAATATAGCTGGCATTTGCAATGCAATGATGAATTAATATGAAATATCACAATCATTGAATAAAATATGTTTTAGAAAGACAAATGGTTTCAATAAGTCAGATGCAGAGTATGGATAGGTATAAATGCTAAGAATGAAATCATCTGTAATATATTTCAGCTTCTTATTAAGGATTCTCAGGTGATAATTTGTGGGAGGTAGCATCATCAGAAATTTAACAGTAGTCATTTATGTTAAAAGAAAGGATTTATGATAGGTATATTTTTATTCATGAAATAAGATAAATTGGAATTATCTATCATTACTGTCTAGAAGAGTTTGGTTTATTATAATTTATTTTATAGAGTATTCTGTAGGAAATAGAGTTGGCTAGCATACATTTTATTATTAGATTCACATCATTTTTATTCCATAAGTATCAGCTGCCAAAAATGTAATGTTATGAAAATGACTTAGAAGCTATTAAGAAAAACTTTTATTTTAACATTTTCTACTTTTTTTAGTTAAAGTCAAGTTTAAAATATAAATTCAGAAAGCAAAATTCTGAATTATTTTCTTAATTGTCACAAATCTGATCTTTTAAAGTTTCAAACCAGAACTATGGTCTTGAATAGCAATTGCTAGATGCAAATACAGTGACTTTTTTTTTTTTTTCTAATGGCAATAATTTACACAATATTTTTACTTCACAGTACCAAAGGTTAACATCATGGAGTGTTATTCATTTGCTCAATCATTAGACATTTTTGAGCACCTATAATGTGCCTGAAATCATGCTAGAAGAATGTGACCAAAAGTTTAAAAATAAAATAAGGACCACACACACACACACATATTCACAGTATATATGTTGTAGGAAAGATAAGTACATAATGCAATTCACTGAAAACCCTGGTTCTAACAGGAGGCGAAATCTTCCAAAAAGAAGACATGGTCCTTCTGAGCAGAAGAAATTTGATGTTCAAAGACATAAAAAGGTGGAGACCATTCTAAGAAATGTAAGATATTCTATATAGCTGAGGTAAGTACTTGTTTTGGGAAACAAAGAAGAAAGCAGTGGCAAGAAGATCTGGAATAATCTGTGGTTGGAAGATTTTGATGGTCCTTGTTGCCACGGTGTTACTTGCAAATTTTATCACTGACATGGGAGACAATATTATGAAACTTCTTCAATAGTTCTGAGAGTGAAGTTGAAATAAAATATTTAATTTTTACCAGAAAGTTGGGTATGTGCCACTAATAGCTGTATAGTAAATGTTAGCACAGTTTACAAAAATGTTTTCTAATCAAAAGCAATGCAATTATCATTTTAGGAAAGTGAGAACAAATTGTTAGTGATGAAATTCAGGCATAGGGGTTGGTGAGGGACATAAGTCTAAAAATCACTTTTAAAGTTTTGAAGAGAAACAATATAAAATAAATATGAATTTACCACAGTGAGATAAAGATATTATATATTCAAGAGGGGCTGAAAGAATTGATAGGAACACAAACAATAAATTAGTTCATTGAGGCAAAGTCAATGACAATGTTCTACAAACATATATTTTTTAAAGCAAAAGCAGTATTACTTTATCAATACCTTAAATTTATTTATTAAATTTGTAATTACATTATTATAATACTACTACTATGTATATTACTTTTGGTAGAAGGTAGTATGTTATTTAATACTACAAAGACACTGTGATAGAGGATCTATTATTAACTCTATTTAACTCTATTCTAAAAAAAAAAATAATAATAATGTTTAACAAGCTAGTAAATGATGGAACTAGAACTCAACCCTCAATTGTTACATTTTCAGTGCTTAAATTCTTAACTCCTGCATTACTGCTTCTGCACTAAACTCCATTCAAAATTATTATGATGATTTTAAAATTCAAAAGCTAAAAAATTAATCTAATTAATTTCTATTTGTTATTCACTGACAATAAAACTCACTGATATTGAATCAGATTATATTTCTACAGTTTTATTTTTTGGACACAAATCTATTTGAGATTATAGAAAGTGGTAAAAAAGAGGCCATCAAATCGAAAGGATTTTTGTGCTTGTTTTTGCTATAGGTATTTCCTTTTCTTGTGGCTTACTGCTTCTTTCTGGACTTCTTGGACTAGTTTATGTTTTCAATATCATTATTCTAGATTTTATCGTTTTCCTACTTTTAAAATTAGACACTTCAAATCACTGCCATCCTTCAGTAAATGACCCTCCTTCTAACAGGCATTGTTTTGAAACTTTTCTGGCCTCCCCATGATGTCTTAGAGAATCTGACAACTTTAGAAGCAGTTACATGCAGTGCCAGTCATGATTCATTTGGTTGGAAATTCTGGTGTCAGATGTGATTAGGTACAAGAGGGCAAGCATTCTCTGCCTTTACAGTTTGCATTTTAGTAGATTAACTAAAGAACAAAATGCCAATAAATGATATGACACATCTATTTTTATAACCATGTCAAATTAGAGAACTATGGACTGCTAGTTTGTGATTTATAGAAGTATATTCTTAGGAATATTTTGCCTTGAGTTTCCCTTGATTTCAGTTTATTCAAAGTATAGCATTTGCATTATCTTATATAGATCCAGATATAGCCTAATAGTATACAAATAGAATGGACTGTTAATACTTACTGAAAATACAGGAGAAGTATCAGAGAGGAAGGGCTACAGGAGATAAGCTCACTTATTCTAGAGGAGGACAGATTGTTATATTTCAACTCAACACAGAGTACATGAAGTGGCTTTTAAGGGTTTGCATTTGTTATATATTTACTCTGTCTTTGTCTCTCCTCACACAGATCCTTGTATAGAAGTCCCCTTCCCATGAAAAGACAACTCTGCATCGAACCTAGACCAGCAATCCATTTCCCTTATGATATCATACATGTTACAATGCCATATTCCCAAATCCTCCTACCCTCTCCCTCTCCCACAGAGTCCAAAAGGCTGTTCTACACATCTGTGTCTCTCTTGGACTGATGGACAGGGATGATCCGGAGGGATGGTGTGGGGAGGGAGGGGGAAGGGGGGAATTCAGGTACACTTATGGCTGATTTATGTCAATGTATGGCAAAATGAGTACAGTATTGTAAAGCAAAACAAACTAAAAAAAAAAAAAAAAAAAAAAAAAAGACAACTCTGTCCTGGAAGCCTACAGATTATCAAGGATAGAAAAGAGCTTTGAAAATGCAACTTGTGGCAGAGATGACAAAATTATTACTAAAATAATGCACAGAAGTAGTGATAATTGACACACACTTAACTGTGAGACTATCATCTCTTTGTGACAACTTCCTCTCTCTTTTTCCCTCCTTAGGATCTGGAATCAGTGACTTGCATCCAACAGTGGAACATGAAGGAATCAACAGTCTGACATCCTTCCCAGGATGCTGAGAATAAGATGTAATGGAAAGTAGAGTTGAGTGGGGGATGGGAGAAGACAGTTCAAGAGTAGAACAGACTGGTGGATCTCAAGGGTAGGAGAAGAAATGTACCACATAAATAGAGTAGGTATCAGGGGACACAAGGATCATGCATAGCCTAATATCTACTGTGGATGAAAACAGAATCAGTCTCTCTTTCTTCTCCTTCCCTCTCTCTCTCCTTCTTTCTTTTCTTTTCCTGAGAAAAGACATAAGACAGAATTATGTCTTAGATCATGAAAATTTAAAAGAAAATTATCCATGTTTCTAGTTTTACTACTTCTTAGTGACTTGGGTACATGCATAACCTCTCTTTGCCTCAGTTTTCTCATCCATAAAATGAGTAGAATGATAATCTTGTACTAATTGAGTTCTTGCTATGATTAAATGAGTTAATACTAGTAAAATATTTAGAACAATGTCTAGCAATTCTAAGCATTATAAAAATTTAAATTATAATTACTGTTTCACACAGTCTTTTCATTTGCTTGTCCAAGTTTTAATTGTTATCCTCTGCTACATATTTGGAATTTCTGAGTATTTAGGACAAGTCCTTTCGAATCTCCTGCCTAGACAATTATCCTGGGTAACAAGCAACATTGTTGACTCTAAGGCAGCCAATCACAAGAAAGTCAGAGTCTCTCCTTAGGTGAACAGTGCAAAGAAATAGAGGAAAACAACAGAATAGGAAAGACTAGAAATCTCTTCAAGAAGATTGGAAATATCAAGGGCACAATAAAGGACAGAAATGGCAAGGAACTAACAGGAGCAGAAGAGATACAAAGGGGCTGGTAAGAATACACAGAACTATACAAAAAAGGTACTAATGACCCAGCTAACCATGATGATGTGGTCACTCCCCTAGAGCCAGAAGCCAGACATCCTGGAGTGTGAAGTTAAGTGGGCCTTAGGAATCATCACTACAGACAAAGCCAGTGGAGGTGATGGAATTCCAGGTGAGCTATTTCAAATCCTAAAAGATGATGCTGTTGAAATGCTTCAAGTAATATGCCAGCAAGTTTGGAAAACTCAGCCACAGGACTGGAAAAGGTCAGTTTTTATTCCAATCTCAAAGAAAGGCAATGACAGAGAATGTTCAAACTACCCCACAATTACACTCATTTCACATGCCAGCAAGGTAATGTTCAAAATCCTTCAAGCTAGGATTCAGCAGTATGTGAACTGAGAACTTCCATATGTACAAGCATGATTTAGAAAAGGCAAGGTGTCAGAGATCAAATTGCTAACATCCACTGGATTACAGAAAAAAACAAGGGAATTCCAGAAAAATGTCTATTTCTGCTTCATTGACTACATTTTGACTGTACAGATTACAACAAACTGGAAAATTCATAAAAAGATGGGAATACCAGACCACGTTTTCTATTTCCTGAGGCACCTGTATGCAAGTCAAGAAGCAACAGTTAAAATGAAGCATTGAACACACAAATGGGTCCAGAGTGAGAAAGAAGTCTTTCAAGGCTGTATATTGTCACCCTGCTTGTTTAACTTCTATGCAGAATACATCATATGAAACACTGGGATGGATGAATCACAAACTGGAATCAAGATTGCTAGGAGAAATACCAACAGCCTCAGATATGCAGATGATACAATGGCAAAGAGACTCTTATTGAAGGTGAAAGAGGAGAGTAAAAAAGCTGGCTTAAAACTCAACATTCAAAAAGCTAAGATCATGGCATCTGGTCCTATCACTTCATGGCAAATAGATGGGGAAACAGTGGAAATCATGGCAGGTTTTATTTTCTTGGGCTTCAAAATCACTGCAGACTATGACTGCAACTGCACACTGAAGGACACTTTTTCCTTGAAAGAAGCAATGACAATCCTAGACAGCATATTAAAAAGCAGAGACATCATTTTGCCAACAACCATCCATATAGTCAAAACAATGGTTTTTCCAGTGGTCATGTATGGTGTGAGACCTGGACCATAAAGAAGGTTGAGTGCTAAAGAATTGATTATCTTGAATTATGGTGTTAGAGAAGATTCTTAAGAGTCCTTTAGACAGAAAGTAGAAGAAACCAGTTAATCTTTAAGAAATAAACCCTGGATATTCATTAGAAGTATTGATGCTGAAGCTCCCATACTTGGACCATCTGATGTGAAGAGGCAACTCATTGGAAAAGAACCTGATGCTGGGAGAGATTGAAGGCAGGAGGAGAATGGGATGACAGAGGATGAGATGGTTGGATGGCATCACTAACTCAATAGATATGAATTTGAGCAAACTCTGGCAGATAGTGGAGGACAGGAGAGCCTGGTGTGCTGCAGTCCATTGGTTTGCAAAGAGTCGGACACAACTTAGCAACCAAACAACAATAAATCACATGAAACTGCCGCCTTATGTCATTATTTTTAAGGGCCCAGAATCTGGCTGTGTTCTTTCTAATAATAATTTGCCTTTATATCTGAATATTTTTATCATTACAATGGGTGATCATTCTAACATTTTAATACATAAGATGACTACTTAAACTTATGTCTATAATGGGTTTCAGCTATAAATTGGCACTTGTGAAGGGCATTCACCTTCTGCTTCAGTGGAGACTGACCCCTGTGCTGCTGCAGCTGTTGACCTTAGACATGGCCCAAAAGGAGTTTAGGGTGGAGAGTGAGGCATTCTATATCTAGGGAATCTGGTGGAACAGGTCTTTAGATAGCTAGATATTTTCAGGAACTAATTCCATGATCACAACCTTTGCATCTTATATCTTCCCAGGTGGCACAATGGTAAAGAATCTGCCTTCCAGTTTAGGAGAGGCCAGAGATCTGGGTTCAGTCCCTGGGTTGGGAAGATCCCTTGGCATAGGAAATGGCAACCCACTCCAGTATTCTTGTCTGAAAAATTCCACGGATAGAGGAGTCTGGCAAGCTACAGTGTATAGGGTTGCAAACAGTCAGACATGACTGAGTACACATATATATCTAAATTTTTGCCTCTCCTCATATCTGGAAAAACACTAAAACCTTTCATGATAACATCAGCTCCTCTTGACTAGCAGAAAACCTTTTGAAAATAAGTGCTTGATTGCACTGAACTCTCCATTCACCAAAATTATATATATTAACCTCCCCATACTACTTCTCTGGAGCAGTTTCTCACAGCTATCTGAAGTGCTATCTCCCAGGCTACAGTCCTCATTTTGTGCCAAGTAAAAGTTATCTCACAACTCTCATATTGTGCATGTTTTTTGGTTGACATGGAGGCACTTTTGAGAGTAAAGGGCATATTATGAATAACTGTACTGAGAATATCAGTACTCATAGCATGGTTTGTGCTGTGCTAAGTCACTTTAGTCATGTCTGACTCCTTGCAACCCTGTGAATTGTAGCTTTTCAGGTTTCTATGTCCATGGGATTATCCAGGCAAGAATACTGGAATGTGTTGCCATTTTCCTCCTCCAAGGGATCTTCCATATCCAGGGTTTGAGCCTGTGTCTCTTTTGTCTCCTGCATTGGCAGGCAGGTTCTTTACCACTAGTGCCATACCACTAAAGTATGGTCATCCTACGATTAAATCTGTTTCCAGAAGTCCCTGTTAAAACACAAATGTGGTATTTGTAACTGTAACCTAATTGGTTTGCTTGGTCGTGTGACCCACCCAATTGATCTGTCAGTAAGCAGAACCCAAAAGAAATAAAATATGGGATAGGTAAGACTTGGTCTGGCATTGAGAGGGTTGGTAAACAGAAAGAGCAGTGACTTTAATAAGAGGTTAAGTTCTATAAATGTATTCATATGAGAAATCTTGAAATAAAGCCTTCAATCAAAGATCAACAAACAAACAAACAAAAAAAAGATGGGGGAGCTAAAAGAATAATTCTGAGATAAAAGAGTCTGAAGACTATCTCCACCCCTTCCCAATTCTACATAAAACAAATCCTAGATTTTGTTGGCATCTCTCTGACCAAGATTTGACTCTGAAGCAAAGCTTCACCTTAAGTATGCTTCCAGATTCATGCCTCTTAGACTCAGTGTTTGAATAAGTTCTTTTCTAAGTGGGTTAACTAATTTTTATTTTATGCAATACATTTTAGGTCAGGTCTGAGGAACTCAAATTGCTTTCCTCATTTAAACTGCCTTTAGGCATGTACTCATATGTATTTCCTGATAAATTTATACTTCCCATAGCCTTATTTAAAGATCAAAAAAAATTTTTAAAGGACTTGGTTTAAAATAATGATGAAGTAAAAAATGAGAGAGAGGTTCCATTTATTTTACTTGAAACTGAAACTAGACAATATGAATACTAATCATCACAAATTAGGAGAATATGAAGTAAGATAATACAAGTGAGAAAAAGAGTAGAAACAGTAACAGAATTTTGTATATTTTTTGACAACTGGCCCTGCACCTCCTAGAACTTTAAAAGAAAAATTGCACCAAGTTAGTTAAACAGGTAAGGAAAACATGACTCAAGACTACTACAATTAAGGAGAAAGATTATATTCAACTTCGCTAAAGCAAAATAGGGTGATTTTAAAAGGTGGAGTGAGCTTATGGAAGAGTATAGGGAGATATTCAATGGGAGGTTAGGCAATGTGCTTAGTCCAACTGTGTTTGCTAGTTGTCACTTTCTGAATTTAAGCCCCCACTCTCCCACAGAACCTGGAGATAGAGAACTTTTCTTGATTACATTTCAAAGAGATGGCTCACCTGTCTTTGAGAAATATTTTTGGACTGCAGAAGATTTATATCTCAAAGATGTAGAAAAAGAAATTATAAATGTAAGTTTTCTAAAGCAAATGCTGTAAGAAAAGCGAAGTCCAGAAGAATCCTGCCTGAAGTTTAGTCAAGCCAAAAGGACCTACTGATACTGTGTTTAAATATTAAACTAAGCACTCATGATTCTACATTCCCTCACCTTCCTTCTCTGATGAACCAGACAAATAGAAGGGTAAAAGGAATCAACAAATGAAAATAATCACACAATCACAAACAAAGTACTATTTAAAATTTTGTTTGACTATATCAGGCAGCATGTGGGATCTTTGTTCCCTGA
This sequence comes from Neotragus moschatus, assembly GCA_006410615.1. NCBI lineage: Eukaryota > Metazoa > Chordata > Mammalia > Artiodactyla > Bovidae > Neotragus > Neotragus moschatus. The sequence continues at coordinate 1,286,834 of SJYA01001036.1, read as the reverse complement.
CCAGGGATGGAAACTGCACCCCCTGAAATGGAAGCGCAGCGTAACTGGACTGCCAGAGAAGTTCCACTATTTAAATTTTTTAAAATATTATTTTAACTCTCTCCACATTTTGAAACCACCTTCTACAATAGATTCCCTTTATAAGTGCTCACCTTGCCTATATCCTTCACTTCAGCAATACCCTCTATTCTTTATTATTATCAGGGTAGCTGTTTATGAAGGGATGTGAAAAATAAAAGCACACCATAGTAAACATGATAAAATCACTTTTTTGTTGTTTTTGGTCAGGAGAACACAATAAACAATATTTCACTAAAAGTGCACAAGCTAAAGCTTTCATAAGTTTTGAAAATAAAACATTTATAATGAAAAGAAATGGTTATACTACAGAAAAGGACTCTAATAAAGATATCATTCACAAAGGAATCTCAAAAATAAATTAGCGTATTTTTCCATATCTGGGTAAAATCTGACTCTAAGTTAAACCATGATTTTAACTTTCAGATTTTAGGTACTGTGATTACTGTTAAATGAATATATATATATGTATATATAAAGGAGAGCTGTGAGTTTCAGTTTTATCTGAGGATTTACTTAGGACTATACTCAGGCAGATAGTTTTTCACATAGTTCTGAAGAATTTTTCTGAAGAGGTAAGGGATAATGTAGGTATATGTGTGTTTTCGGTGAAGTGGTTCCTTCCAATCAAGTACAGATCTCAGTGGGCTTCCCAGGTGGTTCAGCGGTAAAGAATTTGTCTGCCAGTGCAAGAGAAGCAAGAGTCGTGGGTCTGATCTGTGGGTCAGGAAGATCCCCTGGAGGAGGAAATGGCCACCTACTCCAGTATTTTTGCCTGGAGAATCCCATAGACAAAAGAGCCTGGCAGGTTGCTGTTTAAGGGGTCACAAAGACTTGAATACTACTGACCTGCTGAGCACACACACACATCTTGGTGGAAGATTGCTGCTAGTCAGGAAGAACAGGTGTCTCAGGTAATAATTTTAGTGCTTTTCTAGTTATGAAAAGATGCAAGAAATTTGGTTCAGAATATTTTCTCCTGAAAATGTCTGACTATCTGAAGGCCTGTTCTGCTAGTTTTTCTAGACCACAGGGTGCCTCGTTCTTGATCTCTACCCTGAATTCCTTTCAAGGTATGTTAAAAATCAGCAACTTCAATGACTAATGACTTCATTCTTTTAGAACCAGAGGGTGAAGATAAATTTTTTGTTGCTTTCAGAACTATATATTGATAGAAAAGAAAAATATAAGGCACCTTAAACTCCAACTCTGTATTTTAACATTAATCACAATGTCCAAGTTTCACTTCTGGATATAAATAGTTATCTTTAATAAAAGTACCTTGAAGTAATCTTAATTTGAACTTTGCAGAGCATTAGTGTAAGGCATGGCATCTTTTATTTTTATACAGAGAGACAACAAATATTTATTGAGTACCTATTATGTTTCCAGCACTGTTATGAGACATTGTGGGTGTGTGCATGCTAAGTCACTTCAGTCATGTCTGACTCTTTGCAACCCTACTGGCTGTAGCCCATTAGGCTCTTCTGTCCATGGGATTTTCCAGGCAAGAATACTAGAGTGAACTGCCAGGACCTCCTCCAGGGGATCTTCCCAGCTCAGGGATTGAACCCATGTCTCTTACATCTCCTGCACTGGCAGGCAGATTTTTTTTTTTTTTTTTAATCATTAGTGCCACCCCATTAGGGGATATCAAATGACAAAACTCTATCTTATACTGATCTTTTCTTACAAGTTTTTGATTGTGCTTGAAAAATGACTAATACTTACCCAAGACTTACCAAGTATTGAACTATACAGTTAGGTGTTGTGATAGATGCAGAAGGGAGTCAAATATGAAAAGCTCCAGTCTAAATGAGTCTTTGTGAAAAAAAGAGCATTAGATCTCTCTTTAAGTTAACGTAGCATTTGTGCTCAATCAGTTATTGAGTTTCTAGGCTATATCAGCTGTGATGCCAGAAGCTCAAGATATGAATGATATCCCTTCCTGCAGAAACCTTTTAGTCTGGAAACACATAATTCAATATAATTTGATAAACATAGTAACAGACATATAGAGGAATGGCCTTTACATGAGGAGTAGGTATAGCTATCTCATACTAAGGGTTGAAAAATATAAGAAAAATTTTCCTGATTGGATTAATTTCTTAACTAAACTTTAGAAGACTTTTATTATTTTTCTAGGTGGCAGAAGAAAACATAAGTAAAGGAATTAAAGTTTGAAACAGCATACCTTAGCGACAACACAAGTACAAGCTAAAAGTCTATCTTTGTTCAGGGCTAAAGAGCTGAAATCTTCCATAGAGCTTACTCAGCAACTGTGTGATGAATGAAATCTTGCAGGGACAGATGAATAAATGAATGAGGTGACAGCATATGCAGAGAGCTTGAAGCCATAACTTGATGTAAAGGTATAATTTGTTAGGTAGGTTCTGGCAGGGATTAGGCTGGAGAGGAAGATAAGAAGCACGCCATTGATACACACATTCAACAAATCAGGATTACATTTAGTTTAGGATCTACTGGAAGAGGAGTCAGTATGGAAGAGGGATATCTGCATAGTCAGCCTGTCAGGTGATTACATTTCTGACAAATCTATAAAGTGGAGAAACTCTTCTACAAAATTGTTAAGGACTTAGATTACTTTATTAATAACTTCATGAGGTTTTAAGAGCATGCAGTGGAAAGGGATAGGGGTGAGCATTAATGATCAATGAACCAGGGCTGAAAAATTCTAAGCAGTCAGATGGTGAGATTAAGATAGAGAACTTGAGTAAGGGAAGAAGGAGCTTTCTTTGTCTTAGTGATACAAGGTACCAGATAGATGATCAGTTTGGGACTGACCTCAGATATCCACAAGATGGCTCAATCCTTTACTATTTAAGAACTAAGAGTGTGAAGTCACAGAAAATATTAACGCTAGGATGTGAGACTTTGACTCAAGTGCCTTTGAATAGGAAATATAAGGTCAGACAGCCCATTCAAAGATGAGATAAGACAAACTCTTCTGGTAAGAATAGCTAAGCTTACTTGGCATTCACTATTCGACATGCATTCGATTATCTCATGCATATTAATTCCTTTCAAGCTTGCCACAATTCTAGGGAACAGGTATTATTATTTCTTCTATTTTACTGATTAGAAAATTTAGTAAGGCTGACGGGCAGCTGGCTCAAGGTCATACAGGTAATAAATGTTAGAGATGTTATTTCAACATCGGGAGTCAGAAAACACTGTACTTTTGAATCCTGCTCCTTGCTACATATGGAAGAAACTTTAAATTACCTTTGTCTTTGCTGATTAAAACTCTGAAGCATTAAAAAGAGGTCTCACTCCTTTGTATTAAAGCAAACTTTTTTTTTCTTCCTAGAATTAAAGCCTGATATATACTATGTGAACCCTAAAACTTGGAAGGCATTTTTTATTCTAATCATACTTCTAACATATAGATATACATTCCAAATTACACATGCACAAAATTTTTGCTTACAAATAATCCAGTTATTGGAAATAATGGCTGCTAACGTAGGACTTCCAATCAGTCCATCCTAAATGAGATCAGTCTTGGCTGTTCATTGGAAGGACTGATGTTGAAGCTGAAGCTCTATTACTTTGGCCACCTGATGAGAAGAGCTGACTCATTTGAAAAGACCTTGATGCTGGGAAAGATTGAGGGTAGGAGGAGAAGGGGATGACAGAGGATGAGATGGTTGGATGGCATCACTGACTCAATGGACATGGGTTTGGGTGGACTCTGGGAGTTGGTGATGGACTGAGAGGCCTGTGCTGTAGTTCATGGGGTCACAAAGAGTCAGACATGACTGAGAGACTGAACTGAACTGAATGTAGGACTTCACAATAGCAATACAGAGCTGTTTACTAAACCACAGTCTCACAAACAATATGGGCTACTTTGTGTTTAGGAATTTACTCTCTTCTATCACATAGAGCAGTTGCTTGAGGTTCTGTCAGTGTATTATTACCAGCATTGCTGCAATAGCTGTAAGCATAAAGTGCACCTGGCTTTGCAATAAATTTTCCACGCTCTGTGAGAAAGTTAGCAGTACAGTTGAACTCAGACTGGTGGTAAAGAGACCAGCTCTGTCAACTGTGACTATGACAGGAAGTAAAACTAGAGCAAAGCTGCAGCTCATGGTACATGACATTTTCTAAAACAAAGAAAACCAAAAAAAGAGCATTCACAGACAATGCTGAAAATGACATCTGACGCTCCCTACAAGCCAGAGATTGTCTTTGCTTCTCTATAAGCTGGAGATTATCTTTGCTTCTCTTCTTTGCCTCCTCTTCCTCTTAGCTTTCAATTTCTATTCTCTTTCTTAGTGTGCCACTTCATTCTTCAGTTTACATGTCAGTATCATGTCATGAAACCTAAAGATGATACATATATACATATTTAAGATTCTTTAGTAAAACATCCATTTCTCTTTGAAAAATCACTGTTCATTTTTCTGGTTTCAATTTACTTATAATTTTGACATATTTTGTAAGATTTTTCTATTTATGATTAACAGACAGCCAAATTATAGATCTTTTATCTAGGCTTTGCTCAGCACTTAAGCAGTTTCTAAATCATGTCTCATGTTTTTCTTCATGGTTTATTAATTAAGAGAAACCTAACTTTTTGAAACTGGAAAAAAATCTATCTTTAGAATCTATTGATATTTATTTTACTAAACAAGGGGCTTCCCTGGTAGCTCAGCTGCTAAAGACTCTGCCTGCAATTCAGGAGACATTGACTTGATTCCTGCATTCCAGATTCCCTGGAAAAGGGAATGGCAACCCTCTCCAGTATTCTGCCTGACGAATCCCATGGACAGAGGAACCTGGCAGGCTACATACAATCTATGGGGTCACAGTCAGACACAAATGCAAGCACAGCACAGCACATACTAAACAGGCAAATTTGAGAAAATAGTAAAACAGTATAAATTAGCTTTCAATAGGCAGCTAGGCAGTTTTTTATTTGAGGGAAATGCATTATATTTTTTAGGGGTAGTAAAATTCAGGTTGTATTTTAAGCTTCCATGTTTACAAAGAAAATGAATTAGAAAAAAAAGTTGGAATAGTCCATTGTTTCTCTTTGGAGAAGAGATGCATGTTTGAGAGTACTATAGTCTACTGTCTTTTCTTTGTTGTTCCAGTTAGAAAATGAAATAATGTGAATACATTTTTAAATGTTATTATATTTATGCTATTAAATGTTGCTCACCACCAATTTTCATCCTCCTTTCCTCCTGGGTACAAGTAGGTGTACTTGAGTGGGGTGTCATTGCTTTCTCTGAAGTAGGTGTTAGGTGTTACTTGTAACCATATTATTGAAGTATTGCCAGACAAAAGTTAGTATAGTCAAAGCTATGATTTTTCCAGTAGTCATGTACAGATGTGAGAGCTGGACCATAAAGAAGGCTGACTGCTTTTAAACTGTGGAGCTGGAGAAAACTGTTGAGTGTCCCTTGAACAGCAAAGAGATCAAACCAGGCAATCCTAAAGGAACTCAACCCTGAATATTCATTGTAAGGATTGATACTGAAGCTGAAGCTCCAGTTCTTTGGCCACTTGATGTGAAAAGCCAACCCACTGGAAAAGACTGATGCTGATTGAAGACATGAGGAGAAGGGGGTGACAGAGGATGAGATGGTTGGATGGCATCATTGACTCAGTGGACATGAGTTTAAGTAAACTCCAGGAGCTAGTAAAGGACAGGGAAGCCCGGTATGCTTTAGTTCACGGGGTTGCAAAGAGTAGGGCATGACTGATCAACTGAACAACAATAAAATTGTCAGATATTTTTCTTTGAGCAGAGAAGTCTGTCTACAGTTGATAATGCATAGCCATAAGGTTAAAGCGGTCCAGCATTCTGTGCTATAAAATGGAATTCCGCTGTCACTCAGCCTTGTGGCAAAGTGTGAGCAAGGAATGAACTCTGACTGTAATGCCCCTGAGTTTCTGGTGTTGCTAGATACCAAAACATAACATGGCTTATTCTGGGAGAAAAAATAAAACATGCTGAACTCAATGAAATATTGGATAAAAATATAAAGTGTAGCACATACACCTCTTAAGGTCATTAAAAATGGCTGGCATCAAAAAATGAGCATATTAAAAATTTTACACACATGCATACTTGAAAAATAAGATACAACCAGTAATGGTAAACAATCTGTGAATATTCTTAAAAAGAAAGGATGCAACTCCAGAATCAAATTATACCATTTAGGACTTTATGGACTAAAACACCTATGCATGCATACACACACACACATATATACACATTCATACACACACACTAACACAAACACACAATGCTTCACCGTGCCATGTCATGCTAAGTCACTTCAGTCATGTCTGAGTCTTTGGGACACTATGGACTATAGCCCACCAGGCTCCTCTGATCAAGAGATTCTCCAAGCAAGAATACTGAAGTTGATTGAATTTTTTACCACTGGTGTCTAATTTTCACTTTTAAGCAAAGAAGGGTCACATCAGCTTCAGTAAGTGATGGTAAGAGAGAGAGAGTGAACGAGGGGGGTGGAGGAAGGGAAAGAGAGAGGAAGAGATAAATGAATGAGGCAGAACTTTACATTTAAATAATTTAGTTATCTCCACTTTAAAATTAATCCCTAATCTTATCACTGGCCCTTATAAACTTTGTAGATGTAATCCTTTAGCATTCTTAGGTGAAATATTTCTTCTCTAATTTTTTGTTTTATTGTATGTTTGTATATAGTTGCATTCTTTTTCTTTATGTAAAAGTCCCATGGAAACAGAAAGATATAAATATATATATATATATATATATATCCAATCACCATTGGGTTACTCTATCCTGCTCAAAATTCTGTATGCAACTCCCATGACCATATAAAGATCAACTCTTTCTATCAAGTCCCATAAGGAACAAATTTCAGATGTGCATAGCAATATTACTCAATTAAACTGATCTTGGAATATGGAAGTTAGTCCTAGAAGTGATAAAACAGATTGTTTATAGCTAAATTTAAAGATAACATTGTATACTGATAGAAATAAGAAATAGCATTTGGAGAAGCTTTATTTAACAAGATATGATTTATGATGAGACTAATTATTAAAAATGTTGACATTATTGTCCATTATGCATACATGGTATTGGAAAATCTGAAGTTACATATATTTCTTATATAGTTTTTAAAATTTAAGATAACATATATTATAAGCTATGAGACTATGTTAAAAAATTATAATAAAATGACATAATAGCTCCTCTATCTGAGTATATAGATATTTCTAAAGTCAACTGAATTGACTCATTACTTTTTTACTTAGCAAATTTTTCATAACTGTAAGTTTACCAAAATTAACTTAGCATCTTTTAAATAACATTGTTTTTTTAACTATTTTCTTGCCCTCACCTTCCCTCCATTTACTCCACTAATCAGCCTCCACTATTTTTCTATTCAGTTTGAATGGCCTAGCATTTAGAACTTTAAACATAATTTACAACATTCATGGAATAGCCATCTTACAATCATGTGGTGGCAATTAATCTATAGATTATTAATGACCCTGGATTCATATAGCCTTAATTAAAAATGTTCTCTGGCATAGAGAAATGAGAGTAATAAGAAAGAGTAGAATTTCAATGAAGTTTTTAAAAATGATTATTCTAGACTACCAGCATGGTTCCTTCATAAAAATGAAAAAGAAGACATTTTAACAAAACAGTAATATTGTAATACATATATATTATATATTATATTAATATATACATTATGAATGTATGTGTATACATAGAGTATATGTATGTACATGTGGGCATACATGCATGTACATATGTATATCCACATGCATTTGTATATACCAAAAAGTTACATGTAAATTTTTTAATGTTGTATAAGAATCTATTCCTGGAATTAAGTAGGTTAATTTTAATTGAGGAAGCTGACCTAGGATTTAATGGTAAATTGAAAAATTGGAAGAAGAAAATAGATCAAGTTGCCACATACCCTTAAAAAGTATAATCCCCAAAACTCATCCTTGAACTGTGTGCCTTGCTTTGTTAAAATTTATCACTGTACTACATTTTCTTGCAAGATTTACAATTTTGGACAACGAGCCCAGGGTTTCTGGCCCAGAGAAGTCATGTACGCCTATGTTAGTTAAATGTTTAGACTTGAAGTACAATAGATCAGACCTGGGTTCTTCTTTAGGTCCATGAAGAAATAAAGTCAATCTTTTTCTTGAAGAGTGCTTATACTCTTATATAAAGATACCCTAGAACAAACACATATGCCTGAATGAAGCAGGAAAGAATAATTCTAAACAGATCTGTTTTCTATAAAAGAAAGATTTTTTTCCCCTATAACCCAAATTTTGAAACCAAAAGTAGTTTTTTTTTTCTTTAGTTATAAACACAGTAAGGATAGCAATAACAAAAAATTGATTTTTTAAGAACAAGAGAAATAATGACTGCATTTAATTTGGTGTTTTTAATAGAAACAAAGATAAAAGTGCATTTAAGTTCTGGTGGGTTGCCGTCTCTAGGGTCGCACAGAGTCGGACACGACTGAAGAGACTTAGCAGCAGCAGTAGCAGTACAGTTTTGAGTGTGTCAATGTTTAAATATTTTGCATTATGGTTTAATAGGGCCAAATTTTTCTTTCCTGAAGTATGCTCTAGACAGCTATTTAAGCACCAAAAACAAAAATTAAGACAACAAAATGTTCCATAGGCAATCTCTTACTTTATAATTGGGAAATAAATATTTCTATTATGTAGAACACTCAACATAGCTATAGAGATGGACTCTATAATGTTACCAAACAGTAATAAATAGGAGTTCTTGTTAACTTATTAACTACCTCTGCTCACATATATTCACTGTGGTAATTTTATTAATAATTTTAGAATAAATTTTAATATTACAAGCTATAAGATTTTACCTTTTCAGGACCAGCATTTCAGCAGAATCTTCAAATCAAATTCTACTGTGCTTTCATTTCTCATGGATGATGAAAGTACCTTTAAGTCCAAGTCACTTATCCATATACAGATGTTTGTGAAGCAAGCCTTATGAACACAAGAAGCAATAGGATCACTGAATTTCTAACTTTTCAACACGCTTCCGGACTCTGCTTCTTTAACAAAAGAGATGAGGATCAATATTTCATTTACCTTCCTAACTTTGTAGATATTTTTATTATCTGTCACTTGCATAGAAGTTCAAGAAACATTCACAATGCACTCATTTTCTTAAACCTGAATTGTAAGTTATATCAATAGATTACCTTTCTTTTCTATTGATATTCACCAGCATGCTTTGAATGTGACCTTCTCCTCCTGATCTCCATATAATGACTTTCTCAGTCTTTGTGTGTGTGTGTTCTACTTTATATCCTAACGTGTCAACCCTTTAATGGAAATAGCAATCTTGTCTATTTTCCTCTTCCTGTTTTTCAGTTTCTTATTAAATGCTAGGTCTGGAATCCAAAAGCAGCAGCCTTCCTCAAAAATGTTGGTGTTTTTAGCAAATTTAAGGAATCGATTTTGATTAGACACCCCAGTAAAAAGCAGTCTCTTCTTATATGGGTTATTAATTAAAACTAAAGATGCATTAGCTTTTCTTTTACAGAAAAGCCTCTGTAAATATTCATTAATTTGCTTTTTAAATTCCTTTAAAAATAATTCTCTAAAATCTTGTGTCAGACACAGTTAAATCACAACAGAATGTGGCCATGGGGCTTTTTTACCTTTCTGAGAGATGTGAGAGAGAAACCTTTTAACAAGTGTCTCACAAAATTTGGCTCAGTAAGCCTGAAGTCTCTCAAGAGCCTGCAATATTAACAGAAAGTAGAATACTGATACAGAAAAGAATAAGGAAAGAGAGAAAGAGGAGGTACTTACATGACTGTCAAGTCTCATGATGGGGACAACAGCTTGACAATATGTGTGATCAGACAACAAAATTTAGGAGTCCGATGGACCTTTAATTTAGTTATGTTTAATTGCATTGTTTTGCATCATAAGTCACTCACAAAAGATGAAATATAAAGAGAAAAAAAATACATATTTTCCCCTTCATTGATAAAGTCAGATAGAGGACTGACTTATGCCACCCACTCTGCTTTATAATTATTAAGTTAAATATCCCATAGGTATCACCACCCTTGAGGAAGATTCATTTTTATAAAATGATATTCATCTTGACCCACTCAGTAAAAATTGAATTTTACTGTATTACCATCTACATTTCACATTTTATAGACGGGAACTAAAGATCAATTACATCAAGCAGCTTACAGCTACTGCTAGTAGTGTTTAGAAGTCAGGTCATTTTACCATGATTTATAATTTGGAATTATAAAGATAGAATATACAGTATAAATGCTCGTACTATAGCTATGTAAGACTTCCCTGATAGCTCAGTTGGTAAAGAATCCACCTGTAATGTAGGAGACCTCAGTTTGATTCCTGGGTCAGGAAGATCCACAGGAGAAAGGTTAGGCTACCCATTCCAGTATTCTTGGGCTTCCCTTGTGGCTCAGTGCGTAAAAAGTCTGCCTTCGATGCAAGAGACCTTGGTTCAATCCATGGGTTGGGAAGATCCCCTGGAGAAGAGAAAGGCTACCCACTCCAGTATTCTGGTCAAGAGAATTCCATGGCCTGTAGAGTCCACAGGACAGCAAAGATTCAGACACGACTGAGGACCTTTCACTTTCACAGAGATATATAAAAATATGCTACCTGGCCGTGGATGAACTGCTCATCACGATGCAGAACTGCAATGCAAATTTATAATTGTTCATGTGATAGAGCTGTGCATTTATTGTTCTGTCACAGTTTAGCTTTGGGGCTGGATCAGTGGGAAGTACTGTTTTAAAAAGCTCTAGATGTGCTGATGAACTATACAAAAAAGATCTTCATGACCAAGATAATCACGATGGTGTGATCACTCACCTAGAGCCAGACATCTTGGAATATGAAGTCAAGTGGGCCTTAGGAAGCATCACTATGAACAAAGCTAATGGAAGTGATGGAATTCCAGTTGAGCTCTTTCAAACCCTAAAAGATGATGCTGTGGAAGTGCTACACTCAATATGCCAGCAAATTTGGAAAACTCAGCAGTGGTCACAGGACTGGAAAAGGTCAGTTTTCATTTCAATGTTAAAGAAAGGCAATGCCAAAGAATACTCAAACTACCGCACAATTGCACTCATCTCACAAAGTAGCAAAGTAACGCTCAAAATTCACCAAGCCAGGCTTCAATTGTATGTGAATGATGAACTTCCAGATGTTCAAGCCGAATTTAGAAAAGCAGAGGAACAAGAGATCAAATTGCCAACATCCACTGGTTCTTTGAAAAAGCAAGAGAGTTCCAGAAAAACATCTGTTTCTGCTTTATTGACTATGTCAAAGCCTTTACTATGTCGATCACAATAAACTGTGGATAATTCTGAAAGAGATGGGAATACTAGACCACCTGACCTGTCTCCTGAGAAATCTGTATGCAAACAAAGAAGCAACAGTTAGAACTAGACTTGGAAGAACAGACTGGTTCCAAATCAGGAAAGGAGTACATAAAGGCTCTATATTGTCACCCAGCTACTTGTATGCAGAGTACATCATGAGAAATGCTGGACTGGAAAAAGCAAAAGCTGGAATCCAGATTGCTGGGAGAAATATCAATAATCTCAGATATACAGATGACACCATCCTTATGGCAGAAAGTGAAGAGGAACTAAAAAGCCTCGTGATGAAAGTGAAAGACGAGAGTGAAAAACTTGGCTTAAAACACAACATTCAAAAACTACGATCATTGCATCTGGTCCCATCACGTCATGGCAAATAGATGGGGAAGCAGTGGAAACTGTGAGAGACTTTATTTATTTATTTTATTTTGGGGGGTGGCCTCCAAAATCACTGCAGATGGTGACAGCAGCCATAAAATTAAAAGACATTTGCTCTTTGGAAGAAAAGTTATGACCAACCTAGACATCATATTAAAAAACAGAGACACTACTTTGCCAACAAAGGTCCATCTAGTGAAAGCTATGGTTTTTCCAGTATGGATGTGAGAGTTGAACTATAAAGAAAGCTGAGTGCTGAAGAATTGAAACTTTTGAACTGTGGTTTTGGAGAAGACTCTTCAGAGTCCCTTGGACTGCAAGGAGATCCAACCAGTCCATCTTAAAGGAAATCGGTCCTGAATATTCATTGGAAGGACTGATGCTGAAGCGGAAACTCCAATACTTTGGCCACCTGATGCGAAGAATTGACTCATTTGAAAAGACCCTGATGCTGGGAATGATTGAAGGTGGAAGGGAAGGGGATGACAGTGGATGAGATGGCATCACCAACTCAATGGACATGAGTTTGAGTAAGCTCCAGGTGTTGGTGATGGGCAGGGAAGCCTGGCATACTGCAGTCCATGGGTTCACAAAGAGTTGGGCACAACTGAACAACCGAATTGAACTAAACTGAGATGTGCTGATGGGAAAATATAATCTTCATGAGATAGAGTGATTTTTCTTATTTTTTCTTTGATATATGTGTAGTGCTTAGATGATGCTTCCTCTATAGTTGGCACTCAGTAGGCATTGACTAAATAAACAAGTAAAAGACATAGCTTGTATTATAAGTTCATTCTATTTTGTTCTTGCCAAAGAAAGGAGCAATAGAGTAGAAAGCAGGATCAATAGTGTTTATCTGTTTTCAGCAAGATCTCCCTCTCCCTGTCTGGCAGGGCTGCCCTTGACACATCACTTCTCATCTCATCCAGAGTTGTGCTTGAATCTTAGCTTTGAATTCCAGTCACAAACTAAAGAAAAAATCAGACATAATCGTGCACAATTTTTTATCCCTTCCTGATTCCACTACATACTACCCCTAGGTGATGGTTTAGTTGCTATGTCATGTCCAACTCTTATGATTCCATGGACTGTAACCTGCCAGGATCCTCTGTCCATGGGAATCTCCAGGTGAGAATACTGGAGTGGGTTGCCATTTCTTTCTCCAGAGTATCTTCGTGACCCAGGAATCGAACCCAAGTCTCCTGCATTCCAGACAGATTCTTCACTGACTGAACTATAAGACTACTCCTAGAAGTATCTTCAAAACAGCAAAGTAGATACCACGTAGGATTTTTTTTTTTTTAAGTAAAATTTGCACATAAATGAACTGGAGGAGGTAACTGAGCCATTGATGTTACAGCAGAACCCAGACAATCAGAGGTTCCTCATCCCCTTTTCTGACCTTGGAATGTGTGTTCCACTTTCTTTCCCTACAATATAAGCTGTCCATGGACACAGCCTTGAGATTGTCTTGTGATACTGAGACCATTTGGATGTATATGTGATTGAACTCAGTTAAAGTTTCTATATAAACTTTAGGCAGAAGATCTACTGAAATTGCTGGTGCTCAAAACAGGCTTCATGTGTAAATTCCCTTGCTTATTGAACCTGTCATTTACCAGTCTGGAGTGGTCTGCCTCCTCCTTCAATCCTGCCATATACAGGACCAGTTTGCAAATCAATAGGCTGATACATAAATTAGGAAAAAGGAAAGAGAAAAAATACTAACAGTACCAATAATTAATGTCTTTAACATGATACATTATAACTAATCCAGATCAGAAAAATATTTCATGCTAAACCACATTTCTTTGTGAGAAGATTTCTTTTTCTTTTTTCTTTTTCTTTTCTTTTCTTTTATTTTATTTTCCATCTCAGGTGTACGTGAGTTCCCATGTGAAAAGATTTCTTTATCCCATATAATATTATCAACAATAAAAATATAACCAAATCTTATTAGAACAAAATAAAGCTCATGGTAAGAAATTCAACTTATGACTCAATATTCAAAATTCTATTTTATAATCATGCTCCCTTTTGGAATTTCATTATTGCTCTATAGTTTTTGGTTACCTTTGGAATTCCATTATTGCTCTATAGTTTTTGGGTACCTTTTATGATTTTTTAATGTTACCTTTGGGCTCTCCCAATGGCTCTGTTGTAAAGAATCTGGATGCCTGCAATGCAGGAGATGTGGGTTCAGTCACTAGGTAGGGAAGATCCCCTAGAGAAGGAAATGGCAACCCATTCCAATATTTTTGCTAGGAAAATCCCATGACAGAGGAGCTTGGTGGACTACAGTTCAAAGTGTTGCAAAAAAGCCTTTAGGATGTGACTGAGCACACACCTAATGTTACTTTCAACAAAATATATTATAGTTCATTAAATATAATAATAATAATCATATGCCTAGACTTAATTTTTGATGGCCATTATATTAAAATTTTATACTATTATATTTAAATGGAATAAACAAACATTTTGAGACACTGTTTTCTGTAAAGCATACCCTGTTTGTCCAAGCAGAGAATCACGGTACTAATGCAATTAAACGAGGTAATTGTTACCTGACTAAATAGACAAAACACATACTGAGTAAACTTCAAAAACAGGTGGCCCAGTCTAATCAGCTTAAAGAACTCATCCAAAACCTTTTGCCAATCTTATCATTGTGTAGCTCTGCAGTCTGCATTATTTTGGTACTGTAATAAAAGCAGTCTCTTGGGTGGCAAATCCATTAGAAGTTCATAAGTTTTTATTTGGAAGGTTAAAATTACAAAATGTTTCCCAACTCTAGGTCTCTGTTAAACTAATTTAAAAAAGAAAAAGTTGCAGGCTGGGGATTCCACTTAGCTAGGAAAAGATGAATATAATGAAGATTGAGAATTGTCTACAGAGTTTTGAAATGATCAAAGGTAGATGGAATACTGAAGAGATAAAAATAAAAAATTAAAATAAACAGGTATGAAATAGCTTTAGAGTAGTATTTGGGCTGGTGAAGATGGCATGAAACACAATGTAAAGTTATCACTGAGACAAAGTAAGACTATTTTTCTGGCTTTGTGCCTTCTGACTTGTTCATCTCCTACGACCATACTGAGCTGCAGAATTATGGATGAACCTGGGCATTGACTGCTTGCATGGCCTCAGTAAATTCACACTATAGAGTTGATCTCAACACGGTCTTGCTGCTGTGGACCTGAAAGTGTTACTTTTGCAGATCTTCTGGCCATTGATATATAGATTTTTTTATATAATTTTTCTTATGCTTTGGTTAATGGTGCGTGCTAGGTTTCTAATGAATGGCAGGGGAGGCTGGGTATGCCTTATTTCATTTATTTGGTACTTTTTAAAGCAAATGTTAATAAGCAACTACTATATGGTAGGCTTTGTGCTACTCGCTGAGAGATAATGATGAACATTGGCCTGGCCCTTAAGGATATTAGGAGGGCAGATGTAAGAAAACAGGATATTGTAATGCCACATGGAGATAAGTACAGTACAGCTAAGCATAGAAAGCTTTGGGAAAAACAACAAACTGAATATATAACCAATCACATGCATCAGAGGACACTTTCTAAAAGTTATAAGCTGAGACCTAGTGAAGGAGGAGAGCCTCCTGATGAGAGTGAAAGAGTAGAGTGAAAAAGTTGACTTAAAATTCAACATTCAGAAAACTGAGATCTTGGCATCTGATCCCACCACTTCATGGCAAATAAAAGGGGGAAAAGTAGAAGCAGCAATAGATTTTATTTTCTTAAATTCCAAAAATCATTGCAGATGGTGACTTCAGCCATGGAATTAAAGGCAGCTTGCTCATTGGAAGGAAAGCTATGAAAAACCTAAACATCATATTGAAAAGTAGACACATCACTTTGTTGACAAAGGACTATATAGTCAAAGCTATAGTTTTTCCAGTAGTCATGTACAGATGTGAGAGTGGGACCATAAAGAAGGCTGAGTGCCAAAGAATTGATGCTTTCAAATTATGGTATTGGAGAAGACTCTCGAGAATCCTTTGGACAGCAAGGAGATCAAACCAGTCATTACTAAAGGAAATCAATCCTGAATAGTCACTGAAAGGATTGATGATGAAGCTGAAGCTGAAGCTCCAATACTTTGGCCACCTGATGCAAAGAGCTGACTCACTGGAAAAGACCCTTAGGCTGGTAAATATTGAGGTCAGGAAGAGAAGAGAGTGACAGAGGATGAGATGGTTAGATAGCATCACCCACTCGATGGACATGAATTTGAGCAAACTCCTAGAGATAGCGAAGGACAGAGGAGCCTAGCTTGTTGCAGCCCATAGGGTTACAATGAGTCAGATAGGCCCTAGTGACTGAACAGCAGCAACAATAAAGGAGGAATTTTCCAGGAAAAAGAAAAAGAAATGATTTTGATGGTTTTCCCAGGCAGAGTTAAAGAAAGTGCAGAAATGAGTCAGACTTAAAAGAAATAATTTTACTCTTGGATTTATTACTCCTTCAGGGTAGATACGGATTATGACAAGGATGATGACAAAAAGGCAAGTAAGACAAGAGAGTCGTGGGGGTGAGGAAAGATGAGACAGACCCTCACTGAAACTGTCAATGGAAAAATAAACCCAGACTAAGGTCAAGTAAAGGTCTGTTCCAAAAGACTATTTCAGTAGTGAGGAACACCCTGATCTCAGCATCTGCAAGCATTTCAAAACAAATAAACAAACAAAAAACAACAATAGAAAAGTTTTCTTTTTTTACAGGGGAGGATAAGAGAGGATGGGAGGAACTTAGAAGGGAAATTGGGCAAGTGAATAGGGGCTAGCAGACAGCTGATTGGGGCAGATCAACAGGAAATATTTCTCTCTGTGTTAAACAGTTCTTGGATCGAACCTGTTCTGCTCTTTAAGGCTTGCTTGAATGCCAGCGTTTGGGGGTGAGCCAAAGTTCAAAGGCCTATGGGGAGGAGAGAGGCCCTTCTAAGGTTTAGTCAAGCCAAGTCAGTGGGTAAGGAATGGACAATCATGAACTTGGACAGGACTCAAGCAACCTGCCTGCCCAGTATTTGCCAGTCAGTTCTCCTTGGGGACTGAATCCTATTCTCTAGCTTTGCAGTAGACAGCTCGCCAACTCCAAATGGACGGATGCCTCAGGCCCGTCATGCCACCACCCACAGGGCTTTGATCATCTTGCTGCTGTGCTCACCAATAATTGGTTTGACAAGTTCACACGCCCTTGTAACACAGTACACCGTACACTGAAAACTGTGATACCCCCCGTGGCAGTCTGCCTACCATACACCACCTGGCACAGCTGTGTCTTCCTTCAGCTTCAGGCCAGCTTCACTGCTAAATTGTGAGCCTGACTTGAGTCATGTTATGGAATTTCATGCTAAGATCAGTTTCTTATGCTTCTCTGTAGCTCTCTATTATTGAATCACTGTATTCTGAGCAGTTTGGGGAGACTAGTGAGATTCTTTCTGGCTAACGAAAGTGTGGCAGAATTTGGAATTATAACAGCAGAAAAGAATTATTATATGTATTAAAATGTGACGATTTCACATTTTATATACGCGTTTTGCATATTGGTCTAAATTATAGCTGAATAGAAGATGCAGGGAAATGCATGTTATTTCAGAGTTATACTTCTTTGTATTATCTAAGGAGGTAAAAACATATTTAAATTTTTATTATTCAGGTATGTATCCTGAAATCACATTTTGCTCAAACCATAGGGTATACTCCAGGACAAGTTATTAAAATTCTGGTTGAGCATTCAAAAAAACTTACAAGTTGCAATTTTATTCTGAGGCTTTTTTTTTTTCTTTTTAAGAAATAGCATTTTGCAAAAAAGTCAACTAATTTTTTAAAGTCTGATTTGTGTTTTATAATTTAGTGAAGTTCATTCTGGATAGAAAAACAATGACAGAATAATAGGCCATATTTTTAAAAATTCTCTTTTATTACTGCACACAGTAGCTAAACTAGGTTAACAAAATATTGCCTAGCAGAGGGAAACTGCTTTAATGATCAAGTAAGAAAGACTTGTAATTAGCTCAGAAAAACTTTTACATTATTAATTTACTTCGGAAACCACTTCTTCCTAGGGAAAAAAAAAAAAACTCTTCTCAGTCTTTCAGACTCTTTATCTCTGCAATTAGGAGTTCCAGATATTCTGCCAATTCAGTTAAACCTGATACACTGATATATTAGGCAAATAAAAATGCACAAACTAAATATCAATTTGTTGCAATTATAATTAAGAATAGCTGATATTTTTTTTCCTGTCTTTTTATTAGAATCTTGCTCAGTGAATAATAAAACTGAATTTATCCTTTGTTCTCTCTCTCTCTCTCTTTTTTTTTTTTACTTGAAATCCGTGCAAACAATTTTTGCAGAATATCATGTAAGAAGAATCATTTAAGGACAGAAGCTAGTACATAAGCATCACTTCCGAGGACAGAGACAAAGAAGAAGTCAGCTCTCAAGGGCAAGAGCAGGGCTGGGGCCTGACCCGAAGGAGACACTGACACAAAGGAGAGGAGCAAGATTGTCAGGGACGGACAGGTTGTAGCTGCTGCTACCTGCATCTCTGCTCAACTGCTCTCTTTTTAAAACCACATCATTAGGATAAAATGATAGGAAGAATGAACAAACACGATTGGAGGTGTTGCTAACACCATTTCAAAATGAAACATAAAAGGGGCTCATTTCTATGTGCTCTTTATAAAAGTCCTCGCTCAATAAAAATATAATGCAAGCCATGTATGTAACTTTCTATTGTCTAGTAGCCATATTTATCAAAATCAAAGTGTTTCAGTTACCTTTAAGAATGTGTTTAATCTACTATATCCAAAATGGGTAACATATTTGCTATCTTTTTGGCAAGTAATAAAAATGATTAATGACATAGTATACATGTTTTTCATAGTAAGTCTTCCAAGGCCTGTCTGTGTGTTGAACACATTCTATTTTGGATTGTCACATCTCCTTTGCTCAGTAAGCCACAAGACCACGAGGAGAAATCATGGAAAGATTTTCCTAAAGCTTTGCTCTACATTGTGGGTCATTTCTGAGATACTATTTAGTCAACTGCTAAGAAACAGAGAAAGGTAGAACTGAAATTTGCTAGGAAGTTACTAATTAGCAAATAAATTAGTTGACCCCAAATTATCTGGAATACTCTATATCGTTTGGTAACTGTCTCTCTCTCTCTCTTTTTTTTTTTTTAATGCTTTTTTTAAATTAAGGAAATGTCTCACTGTATTTGCAAAAAAAGCACTTTTCAAACTCTTTCATATTTTGTTGTAGATCCTTTTCCCACATTCTTTAAATTTCTGCTCAAGTTTAATTTTCTGCTAAACTATTTCAAAAAAATTCCAATATTACCCTTGCAGTTGTCAATTATTTTGCATGAAGAAAAGACCCTGTTCATGTGTTTTTTTCTTTGAGGATGGTGGAATTTTTGAGATTGTTCAAACTACGTGAATAACCCCATAAGTTGAGTTGTCCAATTTACTTATACTGTAAGGATGTTATAATATGAAGGAATATTATGGTTTAAGATTTATAGAACCTGTCTCTCCCCAGTAAATTCTGTATTTATTTAAAAAGTTTGTCTTCAAAGATAGGGCATTGATATGCAATTGCAACCCAGATGAAATTGGACAAGGAGGGATTGGCTTGTATGATCCACTTTCTGTTGGTTCTTAGGTGTTGTTTAATAATGTAGTAAAACAAAGCATTATTTTAGACATTGTTTTTCCCAGTAGGATATCCAGCTTCAGTTCAAAGTAGAGAATCTATCACCAAAAGATGCTAATAATATTTCTCCTATTCTTACTGCAAGAGAACAAGAATTTGCTAGAGAGAATACCAAAAGAAGCACAAAAGCATAACAAGGCTTTACTTTGCACCACCTCTGCACCCCTTCCCACCACCCCCTTCCTCTGCAAATATTGTCTTTATTCCACCTGGAAAAATATAGTGGTTTCTTTTGAGAGAGAGTGAGAAAGAGAGGCCTGATTGATTGCTAAGTATCAGAGCAGTATTACTGAACCCAGAATCTCTTGAGATGGGGTTCTGCAATTTGCATTTTAAATAAGATTCCCAATTGATTCTTATCTGCTTTAATGTTTGAGAACCTCTGGTTAAAGAAAATATTTAGAGGCATTGTTCAGCCACTTTTTTGCACATCCAGAGAAGGGGTTTAATTTAACTAGGCAGATGTAATTTGCAGAACAGATTCAAGTGAACAAAGACTGATAAGTGATTCTGTACTTACAGTACTTGAAGCACTTGCATAATCAGAGTAGAGAATGGAATGGAGACACCCTGGCCCAGAGGTGTTTGGGGCTTCCCAAAAGGGTCTCCAAAGCCTTAAGGTAAATATTTTGGTCAATGCAGTATTACATTATAATGCTGTTTTGCTTGCCTCTATCCTTCATTCTCTAAAATTATTAGCAACCAGAAAGAAGAGCATAATGTATGAATGGAAAATGTGCCTGCTAAATCAGTACTTGCTGACATGAGAGAACAGTGCTTCTGCTCTTCTGGGAGTTGAGAGAGTATAGGAGGCCTGAGGAGTTTGAATACATTCCATGTAATGTCCTTTTTGGATTCTTATTGCCTATAGCATTTAAAACAAACTTTTTTTTACCACAGACATGCATCTTACACAATGAGCCTCAAATTGTCTTCCCAGGTTTTCTCCTCATTATTCCTCTCATAAATCCTGTGTCTGTCTGGCAACAATGAGCTCAGCCAGTCACTTATGGTATCTTTATGCCCCGTTCTCTTTACTTAAAATCACCTTCTTTTTAAAGAAATGTAGGATATATTTTTAACAATAGTATAGATGCACAGAATTTAAAAGTAAATAATTCTATAAAGATTTAAAGGGAAAAAGCACTCTCCTGTCAGCCTCTGATGTTTCCTGCTCACTAGAAGCAACCACTTTACATAATTTTAGTTTTCTTCTCTTTGGTATATCTGTATTTTAAAATAACATGACTTATTTTTCCCCTTTTATATCTCAAAAAAAAAAAAAAAACAAACCATTCTGCACTCCTTCACAATCCTTTTTCTTCTCCCATCCAACGTATTTCTGCTTACCCATTTCCACAAAAATAGTTTCATCATAATTTGTGACTATATGTTCTCTGTACTATTGTTGCAGGAAGGGGGACCCCTTCCAGGGCCCCAAACTGGGCTCTTGTCTAACACTTGGAAATGAATTATCCAAGGAGACACATGTGCTGACAAAGCAAGAGATTTTATTGGGAAAGGGCACCCGGATGGAGAGCAGCAGGGTAGGGAAACCAGGAGAACTACTCTGCCACGTGGGTAGCAGTCTCGGGTTTTATGGTGATGGGATTAGTTTCTGAGTGGTTTTTGGCAAATCATTCTAATTCAGAGTCTTTCCTTGTGGTGCAGGCATCACTCAGCCTGTTGTAGCCATATGTTCCGGGAAACAAACTCACCCAGAAGGACAATACAGATAGTGGAATGCAGTTTATTACACCAGCAGGCCCAAGGCAGAGTCTCCGCTTAGCCAAGGACCCCGACCAGCATTTGTGGATATCTTTTATACTCCCATATGTACGTATCTGAACCCACCACTCCAAATTCCTTGAGACTTACATAAACCAAGGAAAATACAATGACAATAACCCCATCATTCACATGCTATGTGCTCATGTGCTCTAACAGTCAAACAATTAGCCAATAATCAATAAACCCGAGGTTACACTCTGATAGATACAGAAAAATTTATGGCTGTCTGGAGGAAGGGGTGATTAGTGTATGGTTTCTCTTAGGCGATGAGTAACCTAGATACGATCTTCAAGGTTCCCCTGTCTGGAGGGGGTCTTATCCTGTTGTTGTTTTCATAGGCACTAAACACAAAGTTCAGAGTCCATTGGAAAGGTGGCTGAGCATGATCAGCATGAACAGGCCTAAGATGGAGTCCAGGCCCTATGAATCCCTTCTTCAAGCCAAGATGGCTGCTAGCGAGGGGGATTCTGGGAAGTGGACGGACACACAGTGTCTCCTTGCGACCTTTCCCGAACTCTTCCGGTTGGTGGTGGCTTATTAGTTCCGTATTCCTTATAAGGATCTCCTGTCATAAAACAACTCATGCAAATGGTTACTATGGTACCTGGCCAGGGTGGGCTGTTTCAATCAGTGTGCTTCCCCTAACACTATGACTGTTCACAGCAGAGACAGGTACTGTACTCTCCACAAGTAACACTCAGTCACACCCCAGTGGTTCAATATAAATATAGACAACATATTCAAAAGGATCAAGTATTATTTGTTGTTGTTGTTTTTCAGTTGCAAAGTCTCATCCGACTCTTTGAAAGCATACCAGGTTTAGTTGTCCTCCACTATCTCTCGGAGTTTGCTCAAATTCATGTCCATTGTGTCAGTGAAGCTATCTAACTAACTCATCCTCTGTCATTTTCTCCTCCTCCCCTCAATCTTTCCCAGCACCAGTGTCTTTTCCAATGAGTCAGCTCTTTGCATCAGGTGACCAAGGTACTAGAGCTTCAGCTTTAGGATCAGTCCTTCCAATAAATATTCAGGGTTGATTTCTTTTAGGATAAACTGGTTTGATCTCCTTGCAGTCAAAGGGACTCTCAAGATTCTTCTCCAGAACCACAATTTGAAAGCATCAATTCTTCAGCACTCAGCCTTCTTTATGGTACAATTCTCCCATCCACACATGACTACTGAAAATACCATAACTTTGACTACACAGACCTTTTCCAAGTATTTTTATGTTTATCATATTGTAGATATTTCTAGAACCTCTGACATGCTGTACAAGTTATTCCTTAGTGTTTTTTTTTTTGCACAACTTTCATGGCACTAAATCTCTTTACCATCAACGTGACTGCTGCTTTCTCTGATCTCTTATATAACATTTCCTGATTTCATGTGGTACCTTTTTATATTCTTTCATTTTATTCCACATATTCTGCAACTTCCTGAAAACAGAAAATGTTTTGATAATTTGCGTGTCTGAAAATGCCTTTATTTTACCTTATTTTACTGTCAGCTCAGGTGAGTAAAGTATTCTAGTTTGGAAGTAATTCCCCCTTTGAAAGCCGAATGCACTGCTTGCATTACAACTTCTCACTTAGTTCTTGTTATCAATGATTCTCCTAATCTCAAGTATCTCTAGAGTTCCTAAAACAAAATGCCTCTAACATATCACCTCTAAAAAGTAAGTTTTCCATCTGCTTCAAAGTGGGTAAGATCAGTTGTGTAACTGAGGAAAGTTCAGTTCAGTCACTGTTATGCCCGACTCTGCAACCCCAAGGACTGCAGCATGCTAGGCCTCCTTGCCTATCACCAACTCCTGGAGTTTACTCAACTGTCTACTGAGTTGGTGATACCATCCAACCATCTCATCCTCTGTTGTCCCTTTCTTCTCCCATCTTAAATCATTCCCAGCATCAGGGTTTTTTCAAACGAGTCAGATTTCATTTATATCAGGTAACCAAAGTATTGGAGTTTCAGCTTCAACATCAGTCCTTTCAATGAATATTCAGGACTGATTTTCTTTAGGATGGATTGATTGGATAGCCTCGCTGTCCAAGTGACTCTCATGAGTCTTCTCCAACACCATAGCTCAAAAGCATGAATTCTTCAGCACTCAGCTTTCTTTATAATAAGTCCAACTCTCACACCCTTACATGACTACTGGAAAAATGATAGCCTTGACCAGATGGACCTTTGTTGGCAAAGTAATGTCACTGCTTTTGAATATGCAGTCTAGGTTGATCATAACTTTTCTTTCAAAGAGCAAGCATCTTTGAATTTCATGGCTGTTGTCACCATCTGCAGTGATTTTGGAGCCCCTCAAAATAAATTCTGACACTGTTTCCCCATCTATTTCCCATGAAATGATGGGACCAGATGCCATGATCTTCGTTTTCTGAATTAAGCTAACGTTTTCACTCTCCTCTTTCAAGAGGGTCTTTAGTTCTTCTTTGCTTTCTGCCATAAGGGTGGTGTCATCTGCATATCTGAGGTTATTGATATTTCTCCCAGCAGTCTTGATTCGAGCTTGTGTTTCTTCCAGTCCAGCATTTCTCATGATGTACTCTGCGTATAAGTTAAATAAGCAGAGTGGCAATATACTGGCTTGATGTACTTCATTCCTGACTTGGAACCAGTCTGTTGTTCCATGTCCATTTCTAACTTGCTTCCTGACCTGTATACAGGTTTCTCAGCAGGCATGTCTGGTGGTCTGGTATTCTCCTCTCTTGAAGAATTTTCCACTGTTCATTGTAATCACACAATCAAAGGCTTTGGCATAGTCAATAAAGCAGAAGTAGATGTTTGTCTGGAACTCTCTTGCTTTTTCCATGATCCAGCGGATGTTGGCGATTTGATCTCTGGTTCCTCTCCCTTTTCTAAAACCAGCTTGAACATCTGAAAGTTCACGGTTCACGTATTGCTGAAGCCTGGCTTAGAGTATTTTGACCATTACTTCACTAACGTGTGAGATGAATGCAATTGTGCAGTAGTTTTAGCATTCTTTGGCATTGCCTTGCTTTGGGACTGAAATGAAAACTGACCTTTTCCATGCCTGTGACCACTTCTGAGTTTTCCAAATTTGCTGGCATATTGAGTGCAGCATTTCCACAGCATCATCTTTTAGGATTTGAAATAGCTCAACTGGAATTCCATCACCTCTACTAGCTTCGTTTGTAGTGATGCTTCCTAAGGCCCACTTGACTTCAGATTCCAGGATGTCTGGCTCTAGGTGATTTGATCACACCATCGTGATTATCTGGGTCATGAAGATATTCTTTGTATAGTTCTTCTGTGTATTCTTGCCACCTCTTCTTAATGTCTTCTGCTTCTGTTAGGTTCATACCATTTATGTCCTTTATTGTGACCATCTTTGTATGAAATGTTCCCTTGGTTTCTCTAATTTTCTTGAGGAGATCTCTATTCTTTCCCATTCTATTGTTCATTTTCCTCTGTTTCATTCATTTTCCTCTGTTTCTTTGCATTGATCACTGAGGAAGGTTTTCTTATCTCTATTTGCTATTTTTTGAATTTCTGCTTTCAAATGGGTATAACTTTCCTTTTCTCCTTTGCCTTTCACTTCTTTTCTTTTCATAGCTATTTATAAGGTCTCCTCAGACAACCATTTTGCCTTTTTGCATTTCTTTTTCTTGGGGATGATCTTGATCACTCCCTCCCTTCTGTACAATGTTATGAACCTCCATCCATAGTTCTTCAGGCACTCTCTCTAGCAGATTTAATAATCTATTTGTCACTTCCACTGTATAATTGTAACGGATTGATTTAGGTCATACCTGAGTGGTCTAGTGGTTTTCCCTACTGTCTTAAGTTTAAGTCTGAATTTGGCAATAAGAAATTCATGACCTGAGCCAGTTTTCTCCCTGTCTTGTTTTTGCTGACTGTACAGCGCTTCTCCATATTTAACTGCAAAGAATATAATCAATCTGATTTTGGTATTGACCACCATGGTACTGACATACCATGGTGATGTCCATGTGTAGAATATTCTCTTATGTTATTGAAAAAGGGTGTTTGTTACAACCAGTGTATTCTCTTGGGAAAACTCTATTAGGCTTTTCCCTGCTTCATTCTGTACTCCAAGGCCAAATTTGCCTATTACTCCAAGTATCTCTTGACTTCCTAATTTTGCATTTTATTCCCCTATAATGAAAAGGACATCTTTTGGGGGTTTTAGCCCTAGAAGGTCTTGTAGGTCTTTATAGAACTGTCCAACTTCACCATCTTCAACATTACTGGTCTCGGTTGAGGAAAAGGGGCCAGAAAATTTGGCATTCTAGTGCTTTCAAAATGCTTTGTCTAGTCCTCTGGTTTTGAATACTATCTTTCTATACTGTCTTACCAGCTGATGCAAAGGGACAGGTTTTTCATTTGTTTGTTTTCTTCCTTTAGTTAATTACTTATTTTTGGTAATGAGTTTGAAGCAAGACTAGATTATATTTATTTTTTATTCTCATTATGCACAGTTATATTTATGGTAGTGTTAACAAGTTAATATGACATATAATGTAGTGTATGTACCATATTAACATCCTAAAGTCACACCTGTCAATCCTAATAAAATCAAACCGGTTAATCCTAAAGGAAATCAGTCCTGAATATTCATTGGAAGAATTGATGCTGAAGCTGAAACTCCAATATTTGGCCACCTGTTGCGAAGAACTGACTCATTGTAAAAGATCCTGGTTCAGGGAAAGACTGAAGGCAGAAGGAGAAGGGGAGGACAGAGGGTGAGATAGTTGGATGGCATCACCGACTCGATGGACATGGGTTTCAGTAGGCTCTGGGAGTTGGTGGTGGACAGGGAAGCCTGACGTGCTGCAGTCCATGAGGTCACAGAGTCAGACACAACTGAGAGACAGAACTGAACTGAACTTCCTAAAACACAAAAGTAAAATCTGAATCTTGATGCTCATCCATTGTCAATTGATTCATACAAGTGATATGAATCTGAAATTTGCACTAAACAACATTTTAGGTTTTTTTGTAAGAAATCAAGTTGCATCTTGGTTTCCTACTCAGAAGGCTTATATTTAAAAATTGTTCGATATGCTAAATCAGTATTTCCTATCTTCCTGTTTCCCACCTCCATAATTTCTGTTTTATTCCCTTCTATTTTCTTAGTATATGTGAGTGTGCATATGTGGTATGTGTGTACCCTTAATAAAATCAGAAAATTTCAATGTTATTCTAGTGAGGTTTGTGGAGGAAGATTGATTTAAGTTATATAAAATTTAAAAAATAATGGTTTCTCTTTACAACAGAAGAACTAACACCGGTAGGATATCTTTTGTGGTGAAAGTTATGAACATATGCATTAATAAATTTAAGTGTCTAAGTAGATAGAATTCTTTCTGTATTTTTCCTTCAATAATAAAAAAGTACACCACAAATTAGAGTAAATCCCAATTCTAATTTATATTATATATATATGTCTTTTCTCCATGAATCTCTTCTCCTTGATTGTTGGAGTAATATTCTGATGCTCAGAAAGAAAACATAATTAAGCAAGTAGAATCTGAATACAACTTTTTCTTCACTCTAACTTAGGTCTTTTTATGGCTATATATTTTAAGGACAAGAACAAAAAATAAACAGTGTAATACTTTACCTGTACCTATTTCTCTCACTAAAGAAAATGACTGACAACATTCTGAACTTGTGAAAAATAAGTTCATAAATGATTTTACTAGCAAAATATTGTGATAGATGTTTTGAGAATTTGCACACTTCCAATACCAAAAACTCTAATGATAAAACAGCAATGTCTTCTTAGCCCCCAAGTTATATATATATATTCCTGACCCAGGAGACTCCTGCATTTGCAAGGAGGTTCTTTACCATCCCAGAGGGATGGTATGGGGAGGGATGTAGGAGGGGGTTTCAGGATGGGGAACACGTGTACGCCCGTGGACGATTCATGTTGCTGTGTAGCAGAACCAATAAATATTATAAAGTAATTAGCCTCCAATTAAAATAAATAAATTTAAATTAAAAAAATCTTGATTAAAGTAAAATAATGGGGGAAAGCAAGAGTTTACAGAAGAAAATAAGTTATTTTAATTT
Source organism: Neotragus moschatus (assembly GCA_006410615.1). NCBI lineage: Eukaryota > Metazoa > Chordata > Mammalia > Artiodactyla > Bovidae > Neotragus > Neotragus moschatus. The sequence continues at coordinate 1,259,339 of SJYA01001036.1, read as the reverse complement.
AGAAATAGAGGAAATTAAATAGAATTGTCACTTTTGTTTTTACTGTTGAGTTATATGTTTTGAAATATCATTTGATTTAGAAAATGATTTAAAAGCATATTTCAAAGATAAAATAATATTCAGAAATAATTTAAAGGTAAGATGATGGAATTTTAAAAGTCTGAAATATATAACAGTATGAGATTGATCTAATGTATTAATTTGATGTTGAGAATCATTTTATTGAATACCTACCCTGTGGTAATAGCTATATTATGCAAAAAAGCTATTGTCTACAATCGACATAGCATGAGAGATTTTAGACATTCCTTTGTTGTTTACAGCTTTTAATACAGCTTGTAGACTTAAAGGGAGTTTCATTTGTTCTCTTGCTCTCCCAGCTTTTGGTGCTTCAGTCAGAATCTCCTTTTCTGGTTAACCTGACCAGTCTTTAGTAGACCTCACCTGATCCTAGACAAAACTTGTTTCAGAAGGACTTGTTTAATTTACTCTAGAAAAACATTCACAAAACTAGTTATACCATCTTTACTTACCACAAACTCAGACTGTAAATATCCAGATATCCAATAGAAAAATGAAATAATTTATAGTATATTAATATCATGGAGTATTACTAAGCAGTAATAAACAAACAAATAAATGATACCTGGTATCACATGGATGTTCAAAACCACGTTGAAAGGAAAAGACAAGGGCAAAAGAATACATTATATCATATAATAACATTGAAGTTAAGGTCAATAAAAAGCAAAATTAAACTATGATGACAGGAATCAAAACAGTGGTGGTTTGGAGGTAAATGGAAAACACATGAGGGAAATTTCTGAAGTGATGAAAATATTGTTTTCATGGTGTTAACATGAGTGTTCATAATTGTCAAAAATTCATCAAACTTAACACTTATGATCATTGTATTTTAGTATGTATTCTTGGCTTCCAACAGTACCTTGAAGACCACATCATAAACAATAGTTGTGAAAGCAAAATTCTGATTTGAAAATACCAGGATTGATGATAGAATGAATGGTTCTTAAGAATCAGAAATCTTCCAAAGTAATATAGCATTGAGTTCAGCTCCAAAGTAATATGGCGTAGAGTTCATAATGACCCAAGTATTGGACAAACTTTACAGAGTTAACTCCCAGGTAACCTATATAAATGAGGAATTAAATTAGACACAAGGAGAATTAGACATTAAAGGAGAGTTAATGTGAAAGGAAGAGGGTGTTTGCTATGACCAATACATTTTCTTGACAAAACTCTATTAGTCTTTGCCCTGCTTCATTCCGCATTCCAAGGCCAAATTTGCCTGTTACTCCAGGTGTTTCTTGACTTCCTACTTTTGCATTNAAAAAAATCCTAATTTGAGTGCTAAAACTTCTATTCTGTATTCTGTGTCACCATATCCAAATCATCACTGGGAACATAGTTACTGATAAAAATCACGATCTGTTTTTCATGTACTGTTTTCTCCTCTTCTGTGTCTTTGCTCATAACCCTTTCTCACTGCAGCATGCATGCTCTGGCTGACCAGGCAGACACTGCCAAGACTTGACAATAGAGGTGAAAGGAAAGTAATCAGCTTGACTGCTGGATGATACTAAAAACTGCAGCCAATTTTCAATTATCCATGTTAGGAGATGAAAAGATCTTTGAAATCAAGACCTAATCTATAAATAACAAACAACAATAGAAACAAAACAACTAGAGCTGCGTGTGCTCAATAGTCACAGACTTTTCCTGTATTTTTTAGGCAGGATTTCCGAAGTAGTCATCAGAGCCTTGTGGCTGAGAAACAGATCAAGCTGTAGGTCAGGACTGGGGCAGGTAAAATTGGCCTGAGGAAATTGGCCTTCATTTTTAGGTGACTAGTAATCCTGCTCCCTCCACCATCTCCAAATTGTACTTCCTCTTCTGGACACACAGGCAGATCAGAGAGAGGGCCTGATTTTATGTTTAACCCCTTAAACCACTTAGCAGAGAGAGAAAAGAGGTGATTGTAATCATCATCATGGTTACTCTTCCATCCTGGGAGAAGATACTTCCTCATGCAAACACCAGGGCAGGGAGCAGAGCTCCATAACACTTGTATCTGAACTATTAAACTGTGTGATAGTCGCTCAGTCGTGCCTGACTCTTTGTGACCCCATGGACGGCAGCCCACCAGGCTCCCCTGTCCATGGGATTTCCTAGGCAAGGACACTGAAATGGGTTGCCATTTCCTTCTCCCTGAACTGTTAAAGATATGCAATATTCTGCCTTTACTGTTGACAGTGCTAGACCATTCTTCAAGGAGTCAAAGAAGGAAAATCAATAATTTATAAGCTATATAGTCAACTGCAAAATCATGAAGAGTTGTGTGCTTATATTTATTTTCTCCAGTTGTTTGTCCTGTTCCAAACGTTGGCCAGAAGTCATGTTGACATCTTGGTGGGGGATCAGAGAATGTGTTTCCTGTTGGATGGACTAGTAGCATCATGTCTGCATTTGTAGTCTGAGTTTCTGCGTTACCCCCACTACTTCTGTTGGCATTTAAGCCAACTGATAAACTGTGCTTTGTTGGTGACTCCCACCAAACATGGAACCATCTGTCATAATATCCATGTTAACTAAATTGATGAATTCTCAAAGTGAGATGGGGTTATTATTGTTAATAGCTGTAATAAGTACAATCGACAGAATTGCACTACACATTTCAAGAAATTAAATGAACTCATGAAGATTAATCATGTTAAATGACCAGCATAGATGTTTATTTCCTATAGTAATGTTACAAACAAGAGACTCAGCATTATTTCCAGTCTCATCATTATTTTCTTATTTTATTTCTTCTTGCTAACCCCACTTCTCCCAAATGCACATTTTCGGACATGGCAATATTTTTCAAGCTTTAATAGGAATTTATGTCTTTCTTAAAAATAATTAGATCCCTCAACATGTCAGAGAAATATATGAGACAGAGTATCTTTCAGCTCAAGTAACGTTCCAGCACAGAAGGTGATGAAAATTTATTATCTGAAAATTACCCTGTGTCAAGTGAATGGTCATATTCTCACTTGAGTTCCTCAAAAACAGATGGCCACTCTCAAAGTAATAAAAATAACTCCCCTTACTTACCAAGCTTAAAAAAAAAAAAAAAAAAACTTGAATTGTGTTTTCCTCATACCTGTCCTGGCCTCCTTCTTCATAAGGAAGAGGAGACCGAGATATGATACTTGATGGCACCCTCAAGGGAAAAGTCTGAAACCACCTTGCAATTTGTCCTCAATTTCATGGGACGTCATGGCTCATTAGGCTTCCCTGGTGGCTCAGAGGTTGAAGAATCTGCCTCCAATGCGGGAGACCCGGGTTCGAGCCCTGGCTCAGGAAGATTCCCTGGAGAAGGAAATGGCAACCCACTCCAGTATTCTTGCCTGGAGAATCTCATGGACAGAGGAGCCTGGTAGGCTACAGTCCACAGGGTTGCTAAGAGTCGGACATGACTGAGCAACTTCACTTCCACTTTCACTTTCATGGCTCATTAGACCCCATACTAGTATTATAATTGACCCATTCGTATACATTCTTCATTGTGAAAATTTGTGACCTTTTAAAAAGTTGTTCTGAGGGTATCAAGTGCATGTCCACAGAGTAAAATCAGTGTTTGGTTATATCATGCATGCGTGCATGCTACATCACTTTAATGCTACATCACTTTAGTCATATCTGACTCTTTGCAACCCTGTGGACTGTAGCTGGCCAGGCACTTCTGTCCGTGGGGTTCTCTATGCAAGTATATTGGAGTGGACTGCCATGACCTCCTGCAGGGGATCTTCCCAACCAGAGGACTGAACCCACGTCTCTTAACGGCTCCTGCATTGGCAGCCAGGTTCTTTACCACTAGTACCACCTGGGAAACCTGGTTATCACAGGCTTAGATTATTGTCTTGCTACTTTGAAGCAACATTTGGCCCAACTCCCTTCTTTTTTGGACCTTTACTTGGGGATTAATGCAACCTGATTTATGCACATCTGAATCAACCATAGAAGGTACAAGTTTGGTCAGCAACACTTGGTACTTTGAGTTTTGTGGTGATGATAGTGGAGATCATGACTGTCGCCAATAGAGATTGTGGAGATTATTTGTCAATGTGTTCAGTTCAGTTCAGTTCAGTTCAGTTGCTCAGTCATGTCCCATTCTTTGCAACCCCATGAACCACAGCACGCCAGGCCTCCCTGTCCATCACCAATTCCCGGAGTATACCCAAACTCATGTCCATTGAATTGTAATGCCATCCAACCATCTCATCCTCTGTCGTCCCCTTCTCCTCCTGCCCTCAATCTTTCCGAGCATCAGGGTCTTTTCAAAAGAGTCAGCTCTTTGCATCAGGTGGCCAAAATATTGGAGTTTCAGCTTCAACATCAGTCCTTCCAATGAACACCTAGGACCGAGCTACTTTAGGATGGACTGGTTGGATATCCTTGCAGTCCAAGGGACCCTCAAGAGTCTTCTCCAACACCACAGTTCAAAAGCATCAATTCTTCACCGTTCAGGTTTCTTTATAGTCCAACTCTCACATCCATACATGACTACTGGAAAAACCTTAGCCTTGACTACACGGACCTTTGTTGACAAAGTAATGTCTCTGCTTTTTAATATGCTGTCTAGGTTGGTCATAACTTTCCTTCCAAGGAGTAAGCGTCTTTTAGTTTCATGGCTGAAGTCACCATCTGCAGTGATTTTGGAGNGTCTTCTCCAACACCACAGTTCAAAAGCATCAATTCTTCACCGTTCAGGTTTCTTTATAGTCCAACTCTCACATCCATACATGACTACTGGAAAAACCTTAGCCTTGACTACACGGACCTTTGTTGACAAAGTAATGTCTCTGCTTTTTAATATGCTGTCTAGGTTGGTCATAACTTTCCTTCCAAGGAGTAAGTGTCTTTTAATTTCATGGCTGAAGTCACCATCTGCAGTGATTTTCGAGCCCCATAAAATGAAGTCAGCCACTGTTTCTATTGTTTCCCCATGTTTCATGTTGCCATGAAGTGATGGGACCAGATGCCATGATCTTCGTTTTCTGAATGTTGAGCTTTAAGCCAACTTTTTCACTCTCCTCTTTTACTTTCATCAAGAGGCTCTTTAGTTCTTCTTCACTTTATGCCTTAAGAGTGGTGTCGTCTGCATATCTGAGGTTATTGATATTTCTCCCAGCAATCTTGATTCTAGCTTGTGCTTCATCCAGTCCAGCATTTCTCATTATGTGACAGTGACAGAGCCAATATATTCCAGCCCAATAAATACTAAGGAAATTTGACTCTCTAAATTCCTGCCTGCTTTTAATCAATAAAATACTATAGATCACTTTTAAAAGTTTATGGAAACCTCTACCTCAAGAAAATTCTTTTTGAGGATACTTTTTAAGGTTAAGTTACTTAAAGTTCATTCATTTCCTATCACTAGGGCGTGAAGAAAGCAAAGGAAAAGCTCTGACATCTCCCCCTACCCACAGCAGTCAGGTGGCTAAAGCTGGTACAGAGAGAGGGAGGATGGATGTTGGGTTTGGCCTTAAATGAGTGGAGAACTACACATTTGCAAGACATGGTTCATGTATCCTATAAGATGGACTCAGAAGGAAGGGCACCGGCTGGTTTTCAGGAGAAGGAGCCAAGCAAATGAACAGGAGGGGTCCTTTCTGAGTTGCACTTGAAATAGGCATTTTAGTTTTGCTTATTTATGATACTGTTTTTAATAGATTCATTCCAAGTAAGTTTCTATCAAATTACTTTTTTTTAAATGTATATCCTTCCTGCCATGAGTTTTGGCCTTCCATAGGGAGAGCTCATGGTTTAAACCCTGTTCCTCCACTTATTAAGTATGTTCAGTTTTGTTACTTGGCCTCAGGGAGTTTCTGTGAGTTGAGGCCACTCAGGAGTTACTGTGAGTCATATGAAACCATACACAAGGCAGTCCATGGCACTAAGTCTCTTCCTATTGTAAATTAAAATAAATAAATTTTCAAAAAGAAAAAAAAGGAAAGAAATGCACTGGACAGTTATTAAAAATGTCAAGGAAGACTTTTTATTGAAATAAGGGAAAAGGACACTTGCAACGGGACAAAGAGATTGACTCAACTCTGCTGAGTCAAAAATTGAGAGGATTGTTGAACACTGGGGTTAGTGATTGGAGAAGCCCTAGGGGATGGTGGGGAAGGTTAATTGTTCTTCCCACAGAAACTGGGGGAAGGTGTTGCCTTCTTGACATGGCTCCCAGGTCCTTGAGAAAGACATTCCTGAGTGGCAGAAAAGATTTACATCTCCAAGGGGTCAGAGAAACAGTTGCAATTCCAAGTTTCTTAAGGTGAATGGTCTAAGGAAAGGGAGGTGGGCCTCCCTGCAGTTAGAGGAAGTCTGTCTGACAGTTTAGTCCAGGATAGGGTGGGAAGACCTTGGTGATCCTTCTCACCATGGTTATCCTGGGCACCTTACACTCAGCGTTTTTCCATCTCACAAATTTGTGGCTTTTATTCACTTCCTTTCACATCATCTGATCCTTTTGGAGTCCATTTATTCTTCATCTTTTCTTGGTTGTTTTGTTTTGTTGACTTTCATTCTAGGTCTTCTGTCCTACGCAATAAAAAGTATTATTTTTAAAATGATCTGTAAAACTGACCTATCTCTAGATGACCTTTGTTTCGTGGGAGGCCTAGGAATAACAGCTTTTATTTTTTGAGACTTTGGTGTTTGCTTTAGTCATAAACTAGAACCACATCATTAGCTTAATTATAATCTATGACTTGTGCTTCTTCTCTAAAGGACATTGTCCTTGACCTCAGTGCACTTTCCTCACACTGTAATTGTTCTCAAGGCTCAAATGCTGCTAGAGCTCCACTGTAGACTTTTAATTTTATGTGATTTTTGACTTTTCTGGGGTTTTTTTCCTTTCAATAATATTCTGCTGCTGCTGCTGCTAAGTCACTTCAGTCGTGTCCGACTCTGTGCGACCCCATAGATGGAAGCCCACCAGGCTCCTCCGTCCCTGGGATTCTCCAGGAAAGAACACTGGAGTGGGTTGCCATTTCCTTCTCCAATACATGAAAGTGAAAGGGAAGTCGCTCAGTCGTATTCGACTTTTCGCGACCCCATGGACCGCAGCCTACCAGGCTCCTCTGTCCATGGGATTTTCCAGGCAAGAGTACTGGAGTGGGGTGCCATCGCCTTCTCCGAATATTCTTCTAATCAAAACATTTTAGACAAATCATAAGTTTAAAGAAAAGGGGTTTATACACTTCCAATTTCCAGATTTAACCACATTTTTACCACTTTCATAACTGAATAGCAAAGCAACTCAAACTTTTAATCCTTGGTTTATTAGTGTTGTAGGTTTTCTTCTCAAATTTTTACTTAGTGCGTTATTAAATCTTCATAGAAAAACTCCTTTGTTTTCTGCCAACTTTGAATCAAAACAAAAATATATCATCCATGTGGCTTGAACATATTAAGTAAATTCAATCCTCTGATATTAAGATTTCAAAGAATTTTTTTTAATCAAATGTTCTCTCTTCTCCCTGGGAAAGTCTGTTTCTTAGACTCTTTTCCTACTCATATGGGAGTACAAGGACAACTCCTGGAGCTTAAAATGAAATTATTAATAGATATCTTAGATGCTGCAACTGTCTTCTTTCTGTTTTAACTGCAGGTCTTCCTTGACTTAAAATGGGTTTACGTCCTGAAAAACCCATCATACATTGAAAATATTGTAACCGATTGTGCACTGAACACACCTAAACTACTGACCATCATCGTTTAGCCCAGCTGAATTTACACATGCTCAGATATTTATAACAGCTGAGCAAAACCATGTAAGGAAAAGTCTATTTTATAATAAAGTGCTGAGTATCTCATGTAATTTCTGGAATACAGTACTGAAAATTAAAAGCAGAATGGCTGTCTGGGTACAGAATAGTTGTCAGTGTATAAGTTGTTCACTTTCGTGACCTTGGGTCTCACTGGGAGCTGTGGATCTCTGCCCCTGCCCAGCATCATGGAAGACTATCAGACCACATGTCCCTAGCCCAGAAAAAGATCAAAATCAAACTTTGAAATAAGATGCAAAGTGAAGTGCATACTGTCACTTCATGCCATCAGAAAATTTAAAAATTGTAAATTGAACCGTAAGTGTGGAACCAGCTGGCTATTGATTTGAAATCTTAGCTACTTTAAACTCAAGTGAAAGTTAATTTTTTTCTTCTTTGGTAGTTATATTTTGTCAGTCTTTGTATGTCAAAACAGTTGTTTCTTTTACTATTCCATTTTTGCCATCCTGAATGCTACAGTTGACTATTCAGAAGTTGGTAATGAATTATACTCCTATTTTAGCTTGTTGCATATTTGGAGGTATAGTATTTCTTTGTTTTTCTCAGTTTATCTGCCTCTAGAGTAAGGGTAGCTCTTTCTATCAGCATTGTCAGTTTTAAAGGCATATACTAGTCTATTTTCTAAAATGGCTTTCAAATGAAGTGTTCTAATTAATAGCATGTTGTGGTGTCTAAGCCTGTTGTGTACCATACATTAATCATAATTTTCAAATACTTCAAAGGAAGTACAGTCATATAAGAGCATGGCCTAAGGAGTTCTGTGAGTCTGGATTTGAATCCCAACATGGTTCATTACATTTTACTGGACTTTGAGCATGTTGATTAACCTGTCTGATCTCACTATCCCCATCTGTATATGGTAATAATAATAACAAGTGATAATACTTCCTTGAAGGACCATTGTCAAGTCTAAGCCCAGAGCAGCCATTCAAAATGAAATAAAATAAAAATAAAACAAAGACATTTAATGAATATACAATATTCCTAAATCATACATATTCCAAATATATCTGATCCTAAGACAAAGTAACATCATTTATTCCATCACAACTGCATTTCTGAACTGAACTGAACTGATTATTAACTACAAGAAGTTCAAATTGTGACAACTCCAGAGTCTGCTTTTTTCCTGGTTAATAGAGGTGACTGGCTGATAGATGAGTTACTTTTCTGTTTGAATGATCAAGTCATCTTTTATTTCTCTTCACTTGTAGCCCTTCTGCTGAAAAGGAGAGGCTCCCATGTCACTTTAATCTTTTTTCTAGAAGTCAGGTTAGATTTACACTTTTCTACACATAAGTTCCTTCATAGTTACTCTGGGCCCATCTAGTTTAAGTGTATCAGAGTGTGTGAAGCGGCGAGAGAGTAAAACAGAGTCAACCAACTCACACAAGGACCAGACCTAGGGCTGTGGTCACTTTTGTGGAGCTGCAGGTAAATAGTCCACCTGACCTCAGAGTAATCTCTATCAGGCTTTTTCTTTGACCACAGAGCTTTTTCCTGCTCTTCAATTCCTCATATAGTCTGTTTTCATTGATTCTAACTATTTGTTGCTGTTTGAGTGGGGATTGGTGAATCACCATGAATTTTCTTTTATTCCATAGAAATCAGCAGTGTGTCAGTAATCACCCAGCACATCATAATATTATCTCTGTAAGCTCAGCGATGTCTTGATGTATCGTCATCCAGCATATAGTTACTTTGTAAAAGCAAGACCAATAACACTTATCTTTCATTTTGCCTTTATCCAAAGTCACCAGTCTTTGTCACACATAGAACATAAAATGCTGCCTCTTCTCAGTTATGGGAAAGCTAAGAATATCTTCTCATCACGGGTTCATCAACTGAGAACCTGTATGCTAGACTCAGGAACATATAGAGAAGGGAACTAGAGAAAGCTGCTTCAGGAGGTTTGCGTCCAGGGAGAGAAGCCGGGCACCTTAGCAGTTAGAAACAGCAGCATGAAGAGAGAAAGTGCTCATTCGTTCAGTGATTCACTCACTCACTCACTCATTCATTCAGTGATTCACTCACTCATTCCTTCAGTGATTCACTCACTCACTCACTCATTCCTTCAGTGATTCACTCACTCACTCATTCATTCAGTGATTCACTCACTCACTCATTCATTCAGTGATTCACTCACTCATTCATTCAATGATTCACTCACTCATTCATTCAGTGATTCACTCACTCAACTCACTCACTCCTTTAGCAACTGCGGGTCTTTATTTCTTAACACAGGTTAGGCTTGATTCTAGGCTAATCATGATGAACAGCAATAAAATTACAGCAAACGGAAGCTCCCTCTTTGGTCCTGACATCTTACTGTGTATGTGGCTAGGGGTGGACAGAAAATTAAACAAGCTGTGATAACACAGTGGTGCTTATCTAGAGGATGGGGCCTGGGAATATAGAAAGACGGGTGGTAGACTTTGGAGATCCAGCGAGGTGGCCCAGTTTCCCATCTCATTCATGCTTACTCACTGTGAGATCGTAGCTTCTTGATGTAGCCCTGTCATGTTGTAGGGCAGTTCTACCCCCTCCTTCTGCTTACTCCATGCTTTGTTCTCAAAGTGTTGTATAGGTGATATTCGTAAATATAACTTTTTCATGCCACTGAAAACTTTCTCGCTTTCCTAGTTGTGTGCTTGCTCTATTCAAGCTGGAGTTCGAAGCCCGGTCTCATTGCATTCTCAGCAATTACCCCTTTTCATTGACGTGCATTTGATTCCAAAACTCTCTTCTGTAAAGTTATCATATTAAAGAACCAATTACTTGGAAACTGATTAAAAATGTAGTTAAATTTCTTATGGATTTCAGAGTCACACTTGTGCTAAGTGTTACATTTTAAGCAAAGCTAAGAGATGTCTTCATGCTTGAGTAATCCACATTAAAAATAAGTCAGGTCAAAAAAGTGTCAAATATCATAATCTCTGGTTTTTGAATAATCTGAAGACTGATACATTTTGAGTTCCTGCAGCATCCTATTTAAACTAATAGTTTAAGGGAGCTTGAATTGTAACCATATCTCTGATGGCTCTTCTTCGCCCTTCCGTGACCTTTTTGGAAATTCTCTCCTTGTCCTAGTTCTGCCTTTGTATGCTAAAGCAACTAAGAACTTTTTTCCTTATGAACCTACCAAGTTCTGGGTTGGAGATCTGTAATAAAGATCACATACCCAGCTGCTCTAATCCATTACAATAGTCCAGCCCAACTGGTCACCCCACTGGAAGAACTCGGGTCACTGGTCCTGCAGATGGGAGAATAGTTGGGGTATGTGGCTGCACAAATATTATTCTCTTTGCCACAGAGAACCCAGTCTCAAATATATTGGTAAAATATTCATCCCAAGTTATGAACTAAATTTGAAACTACGTGTAAATTCTGGTGGCAGTATCACACTAGGAAAAATACGAAGCCCAGGAATCTTGACTTCCATCTGCTAGAAAGGCAGGGAGTAACAAGGTGAGAGTTTTGCTTAGCAAGAAGTTTTGGATGTCTAGGATCTGTTCCAGTATATAAATTTTAGATTATATTGGTCATTTCCAACTGAAACAAATTCAGGAAAGCAAATGAGATCTGGAATAAATCAAAAGCCATGGCTTTGGATCCTCACTTAGCCCCTACTGTGTGACTTTGGTCACTCGGTTTCACTGGGCATGTTTTATTTAAAAAAAAATAAAATAAAAATTATAGTAATTATATCTTCTTTTTCTGTGAAGTGAAAGAATCAAAGGAAATGTTGTTCAGTTGCTAAGTCATTTCTGACTCTGCATTCCCATGGACTGGAGCAAGCCAGGATTCCCTGTCCTTCACAATCCCCGAGTTTGCTCAAATTCATGTCCATTGAGTCAGTGATACTTTCCAAGCACCTCATCCTCTGTTGCTCCCTCTCTTCCTGCCCTCAATCTATCCCAGCATCAGGGTCTTCTCTAGTGAGTCAGCTCTTTGCACCAAGTGGTCAAAGTGTCGGACCTTCAGCTTCAGCATCAGTCCTTCCAATGAACATTCAGGGTTGATTTCCTTTAGGGTTGATTGATTTGTTATCCTTGCTTTCCAAGGGGCTTTCAAGAGTCTTCTCCAACACAACATTTCAAAAGCACTAAATTCTTCAGTGCTCAACCTTCTACATGGTCCAACTCTTATGTCTGTACATGAATACAGATACTGGGTTTTAAGGTACTATATAAAGCCTACCAAAATTCACAAATATAATTTATTGCTAAGTAAAGAGGAGAGTGAAAAAGTTGGCTTAAAGCTCAACATTCAGAAAACGAAGATCATGGCATCTGGTCCCATCACTTCATGGGAAATAGACGGGAAACAGTAGAAACAGTGTCAGACTTTATTTTTTTGGGCTCCAGAATCACTGCAGATGGTGACTGCAGCCATGAAATTAAAAGACACTTACTCCTTGGAAGGAAAGTTATGACCAATCTAGATAGCATATTGAAAAGCAGAGACATTACTTTGCCAACTAAGGTCCATCTAGTCAAGGCTATAGTTTTTCCAGTGGTCACGAGAAATACTATACAGTGCTCATGAGAGTTGGACTGTGAAGAAAGCTGAGCGCAGAAGAATTGACGCTTTTGATCTGTAGTGTTGGAGAAGACTCTTGAGAGTCCCTTGGACTGCAAGGAGATCCAACCAGTCCATTCTGAAGGAGATCAACCCTGAGTATTCTTTGGAAGGAGTGATGCTGAAGCTGAAATTCCAGTACTTTGGCCACCGCATGCAAAGAGTTGACTCAAGTTGACTCACTGGAAAAGACTCTGATGCTGGGAGGGATTGGGGGGCAGGAGGAGAAGGAGACGACAGAGGATNGAGATCAGCCCTGGGATTTCTTTGGAAGGAATGATGCTGAAGCTGAAGCTCCAGTACTTTGGCCACCTCATGTGAAGAGCTGACTCATTGGAAAAGTCTCTAATGCTGGAAGGGATTGGGGGCAGGAGGAGAAGGGGATGACAGAGGATGAAATGGCTGGATGGCATCATGGACTCGATGGGCCTGAGTCTGAGTGAACTCGGGAGTTGGTGATGGCAAGGAGGCCTTGTGTGCTGCTATTCATGGGGTGCAAAGAGTTGGACACGACTGAGCAACTGAATTGAACTGAACTTCTGTGATAGGAAAACACGCAGACAAGCAGAGAAAACTTCAATAAGCTCCCTAGAATATGCTTAGTGCCCTAGAACATGGTGGGAGAGAGATTATAAATTTAGGCATATATTGAAAAGTCACATCTTTGCTCTCAAGTCATTTACAGAGGACAAGTTCTTACTCTATCCCAGAATGTTTAAGCATCTGTCCTTCCATCTTAAATCACTTCAGTCATGTCTGACTCGTCGCAACCCTATGGATCTTAGCCCACAGGGCTCCTCTGTCCATGAATATTTCCAGGCAAGAATATTAGAATATTTTGCCATTTCCTTCTCCAAAAATCTTCCCAACCTGGGGATCAAACCCTTGTCTGTTAGGTTTCCTACACTGGCAGGTGGGATTTTTGTTTTGTTTTGTTTTTTGTTTTGTTTTTTACCACTAGCGGTACCTGGGAAGCTCAGGATATTAAAAACCTTTCAAAATATTCGGGATGGCTAAGGAGCAGACCTTCAGCTGAGTTTTTAGTAATGACGTTCAAAGCCCCCAATATACAACCAGGTCCCTAAGTGAGCCACTACTTCTGCCGCAATCAAGAAATTGCCTGTCCAATCAGAAAGCTCCTTTAATATGGGCTAGATCCAGAACCTGCCATCTCTGTTTTCCTCTGAAGCAGCTAATGTTTCTCAGATGTAAAATTGATTCAGCAAACCAAAATCTTAGCTAGATACTTCAAAGGAATCTAGAAATCTATTTTCATTTTGTTTTGTCTTGTTTTAGTGTTTTAGCCTTTGCAGAGTAAGAAAACACACAATAAGTAGTTTGAAATACATACTGAGTAAGTCAAACCAAATATATCACCACTCTCATGCTTTTCTTCCCATACTTAAACTTCCAAACAGCAATTAAAAAGAAAAAAAAAAAAAAACAAAACCCAAATTCCTCCCCCTTTAACACAACATAGATATCCCAATAGAAACAATATGCTCATCCTATCATAAAAGCAAGGAACAAAAGTCTTATCAAGTATGACATCCATTTCTGAGTGATACTCTTTCAATTGCTTTTTCTGACCCTGTGTAATCTATGGAATAAACAATCAGTTTAATTACCATCAACATTCCATGTAAAAGAATAGGAAAAGAAGATAAATAAAGGGAAATGGATAATATTTACCAACTTATAGAAATAACACAGGAAAAAGATAAAGTATGCATAACATTCCTTATTTCTACAACTGAATATCTGTTCATAGACAGTATTCATAATTTCACACTCAGGAAGGTAACAATATAGAGTTCAAATTCAGTAACTTTACAATAAAATTTTGCATGTGATTTGGGTTTCTCTGGTGGCTCAGATGGTAAAGAATCTGACTAAAGTGTTTGTTATTCAGTCGTGTCTGACTCTTTGTGACCCCATGGACTGTAGCCCACCAGGCGCCTTTGCCCATGGTATTCTCCAGACAAGAATACTGGAGTGGGTAAGCTATTCCCTTCTCCAGGGGATCTTCCCCACCAAGGGAATCCACTTCGTCACATCTCTTCTGTATCAGTCAATATCCAATCAATACACAGAAAGGACATAATAATTTGAGCAGGTTTATAAGCTCTCCTAAGGGGTTGGTTACTTTGGGAGAAACAGAACTCTAAAGAATTCAGGAACAGCATGTGGAGTGAGCTGCCACATCCTTTACAGCTGAACAGAGCATCTAAAGAAGGAATAGATTGGATGACACCCCTACCTGCCCCAAACTGTGATGCAGACTTCCTTACAAAATGTTTATTATGGCTCCCCAGGGTGTGGAAAAATTTCTTTACAGGCTATACAGTGGAAATAACTTGTAAGGCTCCCTCTAGAGTAACGGGAGAGCTGCCTACAGGGAGGTGCCACATATTTTGGTTAGTCTTACATCACTGGCCAGTACATACTGTTGGCTAATCTGCACTGGAGAAGCACGTCAAAAGGAAGATACTAGAATCATGAAGACTAGAGATCCTTTCATCCTTGATATGGAGAAGGAAATGGCAACCCACTCCTGTACTCTTGCTTGGAAAATCTCATGGATGGATGAACCTGGCAGACTACAGTCCATGGGGTCATGAAAAGTTGAACATGACTGAGCAACTTCACTTTCACATTTCACTTTCATGCATTGGAGAAGGAAATGGCAATCCACTCCAGCGTTCTTGCCTGGA
This sequence comes from Neotragus moschatus, assembly GCA_006410615.1. Classification (NCBI taxonomy): domain Eukaryota; kingdom Metazoa; phylum Chordata; class Mammalia; order Artiodactyla; family Bovidae; genus Neotragus; species Neotragus moschatus. The sequence goes on along the minus strand of SJYA01001036.1, from coordinate 1,244,185 downwards.
GAATCCCAGGGATGGAGGAGCCTGTTGGGCTGCTGTCTATAGGATAGCACGGAGTCAGACATGGCTGAAGTGACTTCGCAGCAGTAGCAGCAGCAGCACCTCTCCATTGGCAAAGTTCAAAATAACGTTGTTCAGTTGCTAAGTCATGCCCAACTCTTTGCGACCTCATAGACTGCAGCACCCCAGGCTCTTCTGTCCTTTACTATCTCTCTGAGTTTTCTCACTTACAGTTCAATTGAGTTGTCGATGTTATCTAACCATTTCATCCTCTGCTGCTCTCTTCTCCTTTTGCCTTCAATCTTTTCCAGAATCAGGATGTTGTCTCATGAGTTGGCTCTTCACTTCAGATGTCAAAGTATTGGAACTCCAGCATCAGTCCTCCCAATGAATACTCAGGTTTTATTTCCTTTAGGACTGACTGGTTTGATATCCTTGCTCTCCAAGGGACTCTCAAGAGTCTTTTCAAGCACCACAGTTCAAAAGCATCAATTCTTTGGTCCTCAGCCTTCTTTATGGTCCAACTCTCACATTCACAAATGACTACTGGAAAAATTGTAGCTCTGAATATATGGACATTTATTAGCAAAATGATGTCTCTGGTTTTTAATATGCTGTCTAAATTTGTCATAGCTTTCCTTCCAAGTAGCAAGTGTCTTTTAATTTCATGGCTGCAGTCATTGTCTACAGTGATTCTGGAGCCCAAGAAAATAAAATGTCATTGCCTCCACATTTTTCCCTTCTATTTGCTGTGAAGTGATGGGACCGGATGCCATGATCTTAGTTTTCTTTAATGTTGAGTTTTAAGCTAGCATTTTCAGAATCAGGCCATCTGGCAAAAATAATATTTTTCAGATTCAGCTCGACAATTATGGTGAGGCAATGAAACATGAACTCGGAGTTAAGAGGAAATAGATTGACATTTGATCACTAACTAGATAGGAATGATGTTGGAATAACTGCATCCCAGATATATGCCAGAATGTTAGCATCATTCAGAAAAGATAACCATCTTTTCAAAACAGTAATGTTTGTCTCAGGCAGGTGCTACAAACTTCAAAAATGGAGCTTCTTGTGTAACTAATTACAGAAAGATATAATATAAATTGAAGTCAATATATTTCCTCTGATTCCTTCTGTAAAATAAATTTCACCAATGCTATACTCCAAATTGACATGTGAGAACTTTGATTTTGGAGATTCTTTAATAGCAAAGTTTTAGAAGAAGAAATGAAGCAGAAAATTCAAGACCAAATGTCATTGTTTCCCTCTCCATGTATAATATGTGGATATATTTATTTTTAACCATATAGAGTTTAACAAGATGGTTTCTCTCTTTTCCTGGAAAGTTCCAGAATTACATTTTCTCAAATTAAAATATTGGAGCAACATAATATAGAGTTACTAAAAAATTATAAAACTTTAGATTTCCTTATCAAATAAGTATGAATAACTTCTGGGAAAACAGGGGAAAGTTTGAATTATTGCATCCTAGGTAGTTGAATTAAAATAAATAAGTAGTGTATGCCTTCAGTTCATTGTGTCTTGAATTGTTTTTAAGAAAATATTTTTTCAGTATTGAGATAAAGAGTGAATATTATGAAAAATATGACTATGTTTGATGTGGAAAAGTGTTAATTTTTCTTTGCCCTATGGGTTTCCACTCATTTGAAAGAATGTCGAATATTACTTCTGTGGTCAGTATAATCTTTCAGTGGATGATAATAATCATTAATATTTATTGAGCAAATATTTTGTGCCAGGCACTCTTAGTAGACTTTTCCACATATTAATGCACTTAATACTTACAAGAAATAAGTGAGAGAAAAAATACATTATCATCATCTCCATTTTATAGATGAGGAAACTTGCCAAAACCTGGCTTCCAAAAGTCAATGAGCTAGATAATAGCATAAAAATTCCATTAAGTCTGGTTCCAGAATTTGATATTTCTGCCACGTCTTATCCATAATAATAATAATAATAAATTTACTGAAAACGTGAAGACCTTCAAAGTGTACTCCTACTTTGTTCACAAATTCATTCTTTAGAATACTGAAGAGCAAGATTAATGACCTCAAGCCCTTAGTACTATAGGGGTAGAAGGACAAAGTTTTGCAGTCTGTGACAATATATCTTATGCATATGAAAGTAATCTACTTTGTCTATTGGCAACTATATTTGAGAATAAAATATTTTGTGTGTAATAACTGGGGAGAAATTGTTGATTAATGTTTGAGTCATTGATAAATTGTTTAACTGCAAATTCTTAATTTAGCAGTTGCTGATTCTATTAAATTCTTTTTTTTTTTTTTTTTTTTGGCATATGGAAGAAAATTTTCCATCAGTCTGAGCCATTTAAAGTGGGTTTCTAGAAACAAACTTTGGGGTCTTAGAAAATTGATTTCAAAAAAAGAAAAACAAAAATACCTTTAATTTCCCTTTGGATTTTGAAATAGGTAGATAATACAGGTTCCCTACCAGTAACTATATATGGAAAATATCAAAATATATTTATCTTGAAGATAGATGAACTTTGTATAAGATTACTTAAAAATACTGAACTGAACATGCTCTGTTTATTGTCCCAAATGTATTCTGGTGATTATTCATTTCTCTTCTACAGGATTAGAGTAAATGTGGAATATTCTTAAAATATTTTAACTCATGCAGAGTGGACTTCTTTCACTATCAGAAACCTGATGATCAGACTATAAGTCTCAGATGGCAAGGGGAAGAGCCAAGATTTTTGTGTCTAAGGGAGTCAGATTTTGCTGTGAGTCTGTAGGGAATTATGTCTCAATAGTGTGCAGTACTGAGAACTGGCAACACACAGTTCAAATAGGGAACAAAAAAAATCAGTGCTTTCCAATAACGTCTTTGCTCAGTGGGGAAAGAAGAGATCTTAGTACAAACTAGTTTTCATGGCCCCAAATGCCAGAAATATCTAGTCCAAATATGAGATCTGTGTGATCTAAAGGATAAACATGTCCACATGGCTAAATTTGGAAAATATTCAAGACAGTAAATCACTGTCAGTAGGCCTAGACTCTCTGCTCTTGCAACCTGGTAGCCAGAAGCTTGGGACATAAGTACCTCATCTAAGGTCAGAAAAAATAAAATATGCTTGACAATATTGGGGATGAATGAAATTTTCTGCTAGAATTTATTGAAATTTGATGTGAGATTTTGAATGTTACCAACTTCAGAATAGCTCCATCTCACTACAGTATTGAAATCCCAACCTACTGCTATCATCCACAAGGAGCAGGGCTGGATATGTTGGCAACAATTTCCCCAGTGTGGAAAAAAGCAGCAGAGAAGGAAGCGAAGAAACAATTTATACTAACCATGCTCTATAAAGACAGACATTATCAGTTTTGTTCATTGTCTCAGAATGTTTAGGATGTCTATCAGATTCTCTGAGTGATGGAGGTAAAATGTCAAGGGTGACTATGGTTCTTGGAACACATGCTTTCTTTTTCTTTGCATTGCAACTTATTCAATTATATGGTAAAATTTCTTAATCAAAATTTGGAGTATGGTGAAATACTATTCTCATTTTCACTTTGACTTATAATTAGCCCTTCTTATCACACATATCAGTAAAGGAATTGGGAAATTCAAGATGAATATATGACAGAGGTTGAACATTTTCATTATATGTAATTTGAGCTTTTCCTTCCTCCTATTTCCTTTCTACCTGGACAGTTACTAATTAATTACAGTGGGCTCCCCTTATCTGCAGTTTTACTTTCTAAGGTATTATTTCCTGAGGTTAACTTCAGTGCAAAACATATTAAATGGAAAATTCCAGAAATAAAAATCCATAAGTTTTAAATTCAACACCGAGTAAGATGATGAAACTTCTTGCTATCCCACCTTGTCCCACCTAGGATATTAACTGGTCCTTTGTGTTCTGCCAGTCAATCACTTAGTATCTACTCAGTTATCAGATTGACTGTAGAGGTTGTGTTCAAGTCATCTTTATTTTACTTAATAATGGCCCCAAAGCAGAAAAGTAGTGATTCTGGCAATTGGAATATTCCAAAGAGAAAATATAAAAAGCTTCCTTTAATTAAAAAGGTGAAATCACATGACTTAAAAAGGAAAAAAATTGTATGCGGAGATTGCTAAGATGTAAGGTAAGAACAAATCTTCTCTCTGTGAAATTGTGAAAAAGGAAAATTTTTGTGCTGATTTTGCAGTTGTATCTCAAAGTGCAAAAGTTATATCCACAGTGCCTAGTAAATGTTTAGTTAAAATAGAAAAGACATTCAGTTCAGTTCAGTTCAGTCGCTCAGTCATGTCTGACTCTTAGCGATCCCATGAATCACAGCACGCCAGGCATCCCTGTTCATCACCAACTCCTGGAGTTCACTCAGACTCAAGTCCATCGAGTTAGTGATGCCCTCCAGCCATCTCACCCTCTGTCTGCTTCTCCTCCTGCCCCGAAGCCCTCCCAGAATCAGAGTTTTTTCCAATGAGTCAACTCTTCACATGAGGTGGCCAAAGTACTGGAGTTTCAGCTTTAGCATCATTCCTTCCAAAGAAATCCCAGGGCTGATCTCCTTCAGAATGGACTGGTTGGATGTCCTTGCAGTCCAAGGGACTCTCAAGAGTCTTCTCCAGCACCACAGTTCAAAAGCATCAATTTTTCGGCACTCAGCCTTCTTTGTGGTCCAACTCTCACATCCATACGTGACCACAGGAAAAACCATAGCCTTGACTAGACGGACCTTAGTCAGCAAAAAATAGAAAAGACATTACATTCACACAATAAAATATTTTGTGAGAGTGAACATGTATAACTTTTATTAGTGTATTATTATAATTGATATGTTATATTAGATATTATTGTTAATATCTTACTGTGTCTTATTTATAAACTAAATTTAATTACAGGTATGTATGTATGGGAAAAACTTAGTATATATAAATTTGGTACTACCTGAGGTTTCAGGCATCCACTGGGGGTCTTGGAATGTAACCACCACAGACAAGGAGAGACTACTACAACCTCAAGAGATTCCAAGAGATCTTCTCTTGGTCACACTTACTTTTTAACTTGTTTTCCTTGCTCACAAGTGTATGCCTTACTTAATTTTTTTTTTTTAATAGTCTTGGGGGCTATGAGCATCTAAAGTATACAGGATCTAAAGCATCTGGTCTGAATTAATGTATGGGCTACTAGAGAGTGACTAATTGATTACAGTCAAGTATAATCATTGCTGGAAAAGAGTTCTTGCCCTCTAGATATTTCCTTCAGTATAGTTATACTTTTTCCAGGTTAAATTTCCTTTTTGATATCCCCCGACTGTCAGACTTTATTTCTGGGGGCTCCAAAATTGCTGTAGATGGTCATTGCAGCCATAAAATTAAAAGATGCTTACTCTTTGGAAGGAAAGTTATGACCAACCTAGATAGCATATTAAAAAGCAGAGACGTTACTTTGCCAACAAAGGTTCATCTAGTCAAGGCTATGGTTTTTCCAATGTTCATGTATGGATGTGAGAATTGGACTGTGAAGAAAGCTAAGCACCAAGAATTGATGCTTTTGAACTGTGGTGTTGGAGAAGGCTCTTGAGAGTCCTTTGGACTGCAAGGAGATCCAACCAGTCCATCCTAAAGGAGATTAGTCCTGGGTGTTCATTGGAAGGACTGATGCTGAAGCTGAAACTCCAATACTTTGGTCACCTCATGCGAAAAGTTGACTCATTTGAAAAGACCCTAATGCTGGCAGGAGGAGAAGAGGATGACAGAGGATGAGATGGCTGGATGGCGTCACCGACTCAATGGACATGAGTTTGGGTGAACTCCAGGAGTTGGTGATGGACAGAGAGGCCTGACATGCTGCGATTCATGGGGTCACAAAGATTCGGACACGACTGAGTGACTGAACTGAACTGAACTGATGTGAGATTCAGACACAGTAGTAAAATAAATTATTTTACCTCTTGAAGATACTAAAGCAAACACATGCAACTCTAGGGACAAGCAATAATTGGGTTGAGATGGTGGGGAAATGCAGTCTGAGCCCATTAATAAAATATACATTTTCTTAGTTAATATTGCTCATCTATATGAAATATTTTAAATGAGCACATATTATAGTTATAATAGGAAACACTAAAAAATAAAATTCTTATTGTTTAAAAATAGCATTTATATTTCAAGATCTCGAGCACCTTATTTGGATTGCTTATTGTTCTTCAAAGTTATAATGCCATTTCCTTAAGGCTGAAGTTGATAGTCATGAACTTATTGATGTAGAAGAAAAAATTGGAGTATCTGAAGGGAAATTTCTCAGCTACACCACAGTTGAACTGTCTTAGATTTTGACAGTTCTCAACATTGAAATAGTGATGTACAAGGCCAACAAATAATTAGTTTACAGCTTCCTAGGTTATGTGGGCATGTGGTTTAAGTAGGAAGACAATCTTTTATACTTATTGAGATCATGGTCTCTGGAATCAAACCATCTAGACATAAAGATCTGGTTGTTCTATTCAGTAGTTGTAAGACATTGTAAAAGTTCATCAGTCCCCTATACTTAAGTCTCTCCAACTGTAGATTAGGTGTACTAATGGTTCTTATTGAAGAGCTATAGTTTGAACAGTAAATGTGATACTATATGTATAATATAAGCTAGGATTATGTTCAGAAGAGCATGACAGAGATACAGAATCACAGTGACTTAAAGCAAGCAAACATGCAGTGAAGCTCATTTATCATTTATCTTTCATGAAGAATTTTGGAGTAATTTGGAATTACCAAACAGTCCAATGTTGATGTGGCAGTTGGACTTTTTAAAGTTCTTGGACATCCAGGCTTTCCCCTTGGTTCAGCAATGAATCATGATTCAATAAATTTTTTTTTCTCCCCCTTATGTCTACATTCCAAGTTACAGGAAGGAAGAACACACAGGAAAGAGGGACAAGGGTTCACAACTGCTATCTTTTAAGGAAGGTTCCTAAACAGTTCCATGTGACTCTTGCTAAGCCATATTTCACTGGCCCAAGACTGGTCACTTGTCTATAAGAAAGCTGGACCATGTAATTCCTGTCTGGTGGCTTATGTGCACAGCTAAACATACAAAGTCCAGATACTATGAACTGTTGTCGAACAATAGCTCCCGATATATAAAAAGTCCTCAATAAGTGTTCAACACTTGTATAATAGATATAAATTACCAACCCACTTTATTTTAACTAATATGTAGTGATTCAAGTTATTTACATTGGTCCATTTTGCTAGTTAAACTAATCAAATTTGCTAATTATTGGAAAGAAAGCCTGCCCACCTCCCTTCCCCTTCCTTTCTTCCTTTTTTTCTCTTTCTTCCTCTTCTTCCTTAAAATATTTAACAAGGAGCATTCCTTCTACCTTCAGTCATGAGCACCTCCTTAATTTTAGTAAAGACAAATTGTTTGGGAAGGTATAGTCTATTTTCTTGTGGGAAACAGCATTGCACCCTTGGAGTCAAACTTAAAAAGGTAATTGTTTAGGAAAGAGAGCTAAAAGTATATTCAAATCAGAATTTTCAAGGAGACCATGATGAGCAGAACTATATCTTAGTATAAGGATCTAGCAAGTCATTACTGCAGAAAATTGAGTTTAGAAGAATGGCCTATTAATATGGATACTGATTTCCCCAGGTGCACATATGTACATGTCTCCTTGTGTCTGTGACAATGGTCTGTAGCCTAAACTAATATAATACCCTTTCATCAGAGTATTATCCTTTTCACAAGAATTTAATAATCATATTTTATCACCCAGAATACTTTGGCCTTTATATTTCACCGTGTGGATTCAAATGATGGGCCCTCATTTGATGATTCTTTATTATCCTCAACCACTGCCAAGCAGGACAGAAAAAGAGTGTGATTAATGCACTGGTCTGGAAGGCAATGGCAACCCACTCCAGTACTCTTGCCTGGAAAATTTCATGGACAGAGGAGCCTGGTAGGCTGCAGTCCATGGGGTCGCTAAGAGTCGGACATGACTGAGTAACTTCACTTTCACTTTCCACTTTCATGCATTGGAGAAGGAAATGGCAGCCCACTCCAGTGTTCTTGCCTGGAGAATCTCAGGGACAGAGGAGCCTGGTGGGCTGCCGTCTATGGGATCACATAGAGTTGGACACGACTGAAGCGACTTAGCAGCAGCAGCAGCAGCAGCAGGAACTCATTTTCCCTAGGGGCTCAGACAGTAAAGTGTCTGTCTGCAATGCAGGAGACCCAGGTTTGATCCCTGGGTTGGAAAGATCCCCTGGAGAAGAAAATGGCAGCCCACTCCAGTATTCTTACCTGGAAAATCCGGTGGACAGCACAGACTGGTAGGCTACCGTCCATGGAATTGCAAAGAGTCTGACAGTACTGAGCAACTTCACTTTCACTTTTCACTTTCAGGAACTGTTAAATAGCAAAGAGAAGCACAGTGATGGCAAACTAAACTACTATTCCTATCTCTGGCTTTCCATTCATTATGTACAATATTGGTATTCTGTTGACTCATTGTCATTCAGAATTATTAAATGCTGTGAATGGTGAAAGACAATGAAACCAAGATACAGTTGTGGCTGTTGTTAAGTACATAACTCAGCATATATGCCTCCCATATTGTGGGATGAAATAAACAACAAAGAGGAAGAAAGCTGTAAAACAGAACATACAAAGCTTGCTAGCAGCAACCTAATTTTCCAATACTGAAATTTGATAGCTTTATGTCTTTTGGGTTTAGATAACAATCTCTGTAATATAGTTTTTAATTACTTGAAACTTATTGAAACTTATTTTATGGCTCAGATTTTAGTTTCTTTGGTGAATATCTCCTGTGTGTTTAAAAAGAAGTTATATCCTGTACTTATATGCAGAGTACATCATGAGAAACGCTGGGCTGGAAGAAGCACAAGCTGGAATCCAGATTGCCAAGAGAAATATCAATAACCTCAGATATGCAGATGACACTACCCTTATGGCAGAAAGTGAAGAGGAACTCAAAAGCCTCTTGATGAAAGTGAAAGAGGAGAGTGAAAAAGTTGACTTAAAGCTCAACATTCAGAAAATGAAGATCATGGCATCTGGTCCCCTCACTTCATGGGAAATAGATGGAGAAACAGTGGAAACAGTGTCAGACTTTATTTTGAGGGGGCTCCAAAATCACTGCAGATCATGATTGCAGCCATGAAATTAAAAGATGCTTACTCCTTGGAAGAAAAGTTATGACCAACCTTGATAGCATATTCAAAAGCAGAGACATTACTTTGCCAACAAAGTTCCATCTAGTCAAGGCTATGGTTTTTCCAGTGGTCGTGTGTGGATGTGAGAGTTGGACTGTGAAAAAAGCTGAGTGCTGAAGAATTGATGCTTTTGAACTGTGATGTTGGAGAACACTCTTTAGAGTCCCTTGGACTGCAAGGAGATCCAACCAGTCCATTTTGAAGGAGATCAGCCCTGGGATTTCTTTAGAAGGAACGATGCTAAAGCTGAAACTCCAGTACTTTGGCCACCTCATGCAAAGAGTTGACTTATTGGAAAAGACTCTGATGCTGGGAGGGATTAGGGGCAGGAGGAGAAGGGAACGACAGAGGATGAGATGGCTGGGTAGCATCACTGACTCGATGGACGTGAGTGTGAGTGAACTCCGGAAGTTGATGATGGACAGGGAGGCCTGGCGTGTTGCAATTCATGGGGTTGCAAAGAGTCGGACACGACTGAGTGACTGAACTGAATTGATATCCTGTATTTGTTGAATATGGTGCTCTATAATAACAAATTAGGTAAAATTAGATAATTTTAATCATCCATAGCCTTAATAATTTTTTCTACTTAGTCAATAATTTACTGAGATATTAGTGTTAAAATCATCAATATTTAATTTTTGTCACAGATATTTTAAGCTGTGCTATGGGATGTATAGGCAGTTAGGACTATTGTATTTTCCTGATGATTTTACTCTTCTGTCATTATAAAGTATCTCTATCTTTGGTAATATTTATAACTACCTCATTGGGTATGTAAGTTACTATAAGTTAGGCCATAATCATTATTTTTTGCACATCATTTCTAATTTTTAATTTCAGTTTTTCTGTGCCCTTAAAATTAAATTTTGTCTCTTGTTAAAATCATACAGTTTGCATTTTTATATTCATTTTGGCAATCTCTCTTTTAAAGGTAATATTTAGTATATTTGAATTTACTTTATGACATAATTAACATTAAACTACCATTTTTGCAGTTTATTTTCTTTATGTACTCTCTGTATGTTTATCTTTTCCTATCTTTGCTTGAATTAATCAAGTTTTTATTTACTACTTTTTAGTATTCTGTGTTAACTCCTGAGATTTTTAGGCATATATCTTTGTACATTTTTAGTGGTGTTAAAAGGATTGCAATACAGATTCTTAACTTATCAGAATCTTATCATAAGATAATATTAGATAATTCTTTGTACAATATAAGAATCTTATAAGATTTATAACAATATGGAACTACCCTGGTGGTACAGTGGTTAAGACTCTGTGTTTCCACAGTAGGGGGCATGTTCTATCCTTGGTTAAGAAATTAAGATCCTCATGTGCTGGCCAGTGTGTGCAATTAAAACAAAACAAATGCATCTGAGTCAGTTCTAGTGAGGTGGATGAACTTAGAGCCTATTTTACAGAGTGAAGTGAGTCAGAAAGAGAAAAACAAATATCATACATTAGTGCATGAGTATGAACTCTAGGAAGATGGTACTGATGAACCTATTTGCAGGGCAAGAATAGAGACTCAAACATAGAGAACAGGCTTATGGACACAGCTGGGGAAGGAGAGGGTGACACGAAGCACGAGAGTAGCATTGAAATATATACATTACCATACATTACCATTTGTAAAATAGATAACTAATGGAAACCTGCTGTATAGTGCAGGGAGCTCAGCCTGGTACGCTGTGACAACCTATTGGAGTGGGATAGGGTGGGAGTTGGGAGAAAGATTCAAGAGGAAGGGGACAAAAATATAATTACATGACTGATTCATGCTGGTGTATGGCAGAAGCACAACACTGTAACACAATTATCCTTCAATTAAAAATAAATAAATTTTAAAATGTATCTTACAATACCATAAATAAGAGTATACAAATAGTCTTTGTTTTGCACATCTCTGATATGTAAGAATTTCTGTTGCTGCTGCTAAGTCACTTCAGTCGTGTCTGACCCTGTGCAACCCCATAGACGGCAGCCCACCAGGCTCCCTCATCCCTGGGATTCTCCTGGCAAGAACGCTGGAGTGGGTTGTCATTTCCTTCTCCAATGCATGAAAGTGAAAAGTGAAAGTGAAGTCGCTCAGTCATGTCGACCCTCAGCGACCCCATGGACTGCAGCCTTCCAGGATCCTCCATCCATGGGATTTTCCAGGCAAGAGTACTGGAGTGGGGTACCATTGCCTTCTCCGAAGAATTTCTGTTACCATGATTTAAATAGCATGAGGTTTCAACTCAGAGTTTAAATTTTATCAATAAATACTGCAGCATACTGTGAGCAAATAGTAAATTTAGCTAGCTCCACCATCCACAAATCACTATGTAACTAACAGGTACGCTTCATGATCAGTATCTACTGCATATCTGCTTTTGGTTCATTCAGACAGGAAAGCATGTAATTGAGCTGTTTCCTTGTCTTCCAGTGATAAAAGCCATGTATCATTTTACAAAGTGGATGACCAAAAGAGGGAACTGAGCAATAAAGTTGAAGGTGCCACAAAGAATCAGAAGTTACAATGTTGTAATTAAATTTGAATAAAACAGAATGAAGTTACAAGAAATAGCTGACCAGGGGATGTTGACCCTGTCCCAATTTGAGAGATGTTAACTGTTCAGCCTCTGTCGTCCCCTTCCTCTCCTGTCCCCAATCCCTCTTTTCCAATGAGTCAACTCTTCACATGGGGTGGGCAAAGTACTGGAGTTTCAGCTTTAGCATCAGTTCTTCCAATGAACACCCAGGACTGATCTCCTTTAGAATGGACTGGTTGGATCTCCTTGCAGTCCAAGGGACTCTCAAGAGTCTTCTCCAACACCATAGTTCAAAAGCATCAATTCTTCAGCACTCAGCTTTCTTCACAGTCCAACTCTCACATCCATACATGACCACTAGGAAAACCATAGCCTTGACTAGATGGACCTTTGTTGGCAAAGTAATGATCATGACACCTTGTCCCATCACTTCATGGNGTCATGTATGGATGTGAGAGTTGGACTGTGAAGAAGGCTGAGTGCCGAAGAATTGATGCTTTTGAACTGTGGTGTTGGAGAACACTCTTTAGAGTCCCTTGGACTGCAAGGAGATCCAACCAGTCCATTTTGAAGGAGATCAGCCCTGGGATTTCTTTAGAAGGAACGATGCTAAAGCTGAAACTCCAGTACTTTGGCCACCTCATGCAAAGAGTTGACTTATTGGAAAAGACTCTGATGCTGGGAGGGATTAGGGGCAGGAGGAGAAGGGAACGACAGAGGATGAGATGGCTGGGTAGCATCACTGACTCGATGGACGTGAGTGTGAGTGAACTCCGGAAGTTGATGATGGACAGGGAGGCCTGGCGTGTTGCAATTCATGGGGTTGCAAAGAGTCGGACACGACTGAGTGACTGAACTGAATTGATATCCTGTATTTGTTGAATATGGTGCTCTATAATAACAAATTAGGTAAAATTAGATAATTTTAATCATCCATAGCCTTAATAATTTTTTCTACTTAGTCAATAATTTACTGAGATATTAGTGTTAAAATCATCAATATTTAATTTTTGTCACAGATATTTTAAGCTGTGCTATGGGATGTATAGGCAGTTAGGACTATTGTATTTTCCTGATGATTTTACTCTTCTGTCATTATAAAGTATCTCTATCTTTGGTAATATTTATAACTACCTCATTGGGTATGTAAGTTACTATAAGTTAGGCCATAATCATTATTTTTTGCACATCATTTCTAATTTTTAATTTCAGTTTTTCTGTGCCCTTAAAATTAAATTTTGTCTCTTGTTAAAATCATACAGTTTGCATTTTTATATTCATTTTGGCAATCTCTCTTTTAAAGGTAATATTTAGTATATTTGAATTTACTTTATGACATAATTAACATTAAACTACCATTTTTGCAGTTTATTTTCTTTATGTACTCTCTGTATGTTTATCTTTTCCTATCTTTGCTTGAATTAATCAAGTTTTTATTTACTACTTTTTAGTATTCTGTGTTAACTCCTGAGATTTTTAGGCATATATCTTTGTACATTTTTAGTGGTGTTAAAAGGATTGCAATACAGATTCTTAACTTATCAGAATCTTATCATAAGATAATATTAGATAATTCTTTGTACAATATAAGAATCTTATAAGATTTATAACAATATGGAACTACCCTGGTGGTACAGTGGTTAAGACTCTGTGTTTCCACAGTAGGGGGCATGTTCTATCCTTGGTTAAGAAATTAAGATCCTCATGTGCTGGCCAGTGTGTGCAATTAAAACAAAACAAATGCATCTGAGTCAGTTCTAGTGAGGTGGATGAACTTAGAGCCTATTTTACAGAGTGAAGTGAGTCAGAAAGAGAAAAACAAATATCATACATTAGTGCATGAGTATGAACTCTAGGAAGATGGTACTGATGAACCTATTTGCAGGGCAAGAATAGAGACTCAAACATAGAGAACAGGCTTATGGACACAGCTGGGGAAGGAGAGGGTGACACGAAGCACGAGAGTAGCATTGAAATATATACATTACCATACATTACCATTTGTAAAATAGATAACTAATGGAAACCTGCTGTATAGTGCAGGGAGCTCAGCCTGGTACGCTGTGACAACCTATTGGAGTGGGATAGGGTGGGAGTTGGGAGAAAGATTCAAGAGGAAGGGGACAAAAATATAATTACATGACTGATTCATGCTGGTGTATGGCAGAAGCACAACACTGTAACACAATTATCCTTCAATTAAAAATAAATAAATTTTAAAATGTATCTTACAATACCATAAATAAGAGTATACAAATAGTCTTTGTTTTGCACATCTCTGATATGTAAGAATTTCTGTTGCTGCTGCTAAGTCACTTCAGTCGTGTCTGACCCTGTGCAACCCCATAGACGGCAGCCCACCAGGCTCCCTCATCCCTGGGATTCTCCTGGCAAGAACGCTGGAGTGGGTTGTCATTTCCTTCTCCAATGCATGAAAGTGAAAAGTGAAAGTGAAGTCGCTCAGTCATGTCGACCCTCAGCGACCCCATGGACTGCAGCCTTCCAGGATCCTCCATCCATGGGATTTTCCAGGCAAGAGTACTGGAGTGGGGTACCATTGCCTTCTCCGAAGAATTTCTGTTACCATGATTTAAATAGCATGAGGTTTCAACTCAGAGTTTAAATTTTATCAATAAATACTGCAGCATACTGTGAGCAAATAGTAAATTTAGCTAGCTCCACCATCCACAAATCACTATGTAACTAACAGGTACGCTTCATGATCAGTATCTACTGCATATCTGCTTTTGGTTCATTCAGACAGGAAAGCATGTAATTGAGCTGTTTCCTTGTCTTCCAGTGATAAAAGCCATGTATCATTTTACAAAGTGGATGACCAAAAGAGGGAACTGAGCAATAAAGTTGAAGGTGCCACAAAGAATCAGAAGTTACAATGTTGTAATTAAATTTGAATAAAACAGAATGAAGTTACAAGAAATAGCTGACCAGGGGATGTTGACCCTGTCCCAATTTGAGAGATGTTAACTGTTCAGCCTCTGTCGTCCCCTTCCTCTCCTGTCCCCAATCCCTCTTTTCCAATGAGTCAACTCTTCACATGGGGTGGGCAAAGTACTGGAGTTTCAGCTTTAGCATCAGTTCTTCCAATGAACACCCAGGACTGATCTCCTTTAGAATGGACTGGTTGGATCTCCTTGCAGTCCAAGGGACTCTCAAGAGTCTTCTCCAACACCATAGTTCAAAAGCATCAATTCTTCAGCACTCAGCTTTCTTCACAGTCCAACTCTCACATCCATACATGACCACTAGGAAAACCATAGCCTTGACTAGATGGACCTTTGTTGGCAAAGTAATGATCATGACACCTTGTCCCATCACTTCATGGGAAATAGATGGAGAAACAGTGGAAACAATGTCAGACTTTATTTTGGGGGGCTCCAAACTCACTGCAGATGGTGACTGCAGCCATGAAATTAAAAGACACTTGGAAGAAAAGTTATGACCAACCTAGATAGCATGGTCAAAAGCAGAGACATCACCAACTCAATGGATGTGAATCTGAGCAAACTCGAGGAGATACTGAAGGATAGGGAAGCCTGGAGTGGTGCAGTCCATGGGTCACAAAGAGTTGGACATGAATTGACAACTGAACAACAACACCACCCATCATTGTGTGCTATAGTTTTCATTACTTCTATGTGTATTACATATACTAGAGTGCATTGCTATTATTTTTTAAATATTTAATACTATTTAAAAGAAAAATTGTAATAGTATTTTATATTCACCGACATATTTAGTATTTGGTATTCTCTTTACTTTTTATTTTCCTGGAGATCTCAACTTCTACCTTGATTATTTCCTTTTAATCTTTAAAAATAACATTTTTCTATAATTAAGAAAAAATGATTACTCAACTCTTATGAAAAATATTTTATTTCTATTAAAATTTTGAAGGAAATTTTAACTGAATATGGAATTCTAAGCTGACTTTTTTTCTTTCAGCACTTTAAGATGTTATTTCTTTTTCTTCTGTTCTTCACTACTTTTGATGAAATGAGAGTTTTTGTTCATAACATTTTACCCTTGAATATGATATTAATTTTTTGGAAGAGATTTCTTAGTGGATTTTTTTCCTTGTCTTTATTTTTTAGCAAATTACACCTCTTTCTTAAACTATAAAGAGCCTCTTGGATCTGAGGATTTGTATCTTTTATTAATTTAGAAAAATAGCTAAATAGCCATTATTTCTTCAAATATTCATGCTGATCAATTCAGAATATTTCCTCTGTTCATTCTTCACAGTTCATTTTCCAATGCCTAAAAATAGCTGCTTCGTATACTTTGCCTAATTTTTCAAGTGTTTATATGGACTATGTCTAATATTAGCTGCTGTTTATCTTGGCCAAAAATAGTCCATATGGCATTTTAATGGATTTATTTTCCTGTTCTCCTACCAGATGAAAGAATTTATTTTGTTTTCATATATTTTCTTGGCATCATTATAAGTGAACATATTCATTGAAGAAAAATACTGTAAGCAATTACTTAAAGTCTTTTTTTTATGACCCCCATCAAATGATTCAAGATATTATTAGTACATTTATTGGAAAATATATTAAAAGTCTCTAAATCCAAGGGCTGCAATTCAGTTAGTACACTGATACATATATGATCTTTAAAAATCCTTTTATTTAATGTTTTTTCTCCTTCATATTGTTCATGTAAGAAGAATGAAATCAATATAAGTGTTTATTAGTTTATTTTTTCCTTATTTCTAATTTTTAATATAGATAACATATTTTTTAAAAGTGTAAGCCTACTAGTTTGCATTTAATTTCATTTTATTCATTCATTAGTCATTCATGGCTAAATAAATTCCAACTAATTAATTCTAGTTTTCTATTGCATGTTATTTATTTTTAGCCTCATAAAAGTTTTTGTTATATTGCATTTACAATTTTCAGTCAAACGTCTTTTGATATAAATTTAGGCTTTTTGTTTATTTCCTAACAGGAAAAACACTATCATTTTCTTGCAAGTTAAATTAAAAATTATATCACTACATAATTTTTTAATGTAAATTTGAGAAGATTTTACTAAAACAAGAAGATATAATTATCACTTTTTGTTTTTTTTGAGGCAAGGATTATAACTTTACTCAGAAAGCTGGCTGACTGAGATGATGGTAGACTAATGTCTCAAAGTAATCATCTTGTTATCACTTTTAACTGCAGAAAAGATAACAATTAAAGCTTTATACCTAGGTATTAATAAAATAAATATACAAAATAATTTAAGTTCCTCCATACAATATTACACAATTGCCAACTGCCTTAATAGTCACTATTCCCTTCATTGTTAGAGTTTTAAAACACTCCAGATTTCCCCCTATTTCCCCCTGCTAGTTCTGATCTATTTCTTTACTCTTATATTGCAAGTAACTTTATATTTTTCTTTGTTATTATAAAACTATTATATCGTTGACAAAGACAAACAAATATTCAATGGTCCAGAGAGGATGAGCAAAAGAGAGAAAAATAGCATTTGTCTTTTGCATTTTATTTTGTTTATAGTATTCTTTCTTTATCTCCATTTTAGCAAGTTTTAATATCAATATGACACTAAATTGATAAATAGACAAACTGCTTTTATCTTTTTGAAAGCTGTCCTAGAAAAATATCTTCTCCTGTATGTTTGAAAGTGCTCATCTGGTTTCAAATGTTAGCTTGTAAGTATATTTGTAGTTGTCTAAAACTGTTTTCTAAATTTTCATTCAGAAAAGTCAACTCAACCCAGCAATGTTTTATTTGCACATAATAGGTACTCAGTAATAAATTAAGTAATGAATCTGTAATCTATTTAATAATTAACTAGGTAAAATTCATAAAATTATTATTCTTACCTTTAATTTAATATAAAGCCAGAAATACTTTTTATTACCACTTTGTGTAATTAACACATGTATATCAATAATTTCTCTAGAATATATTCTGTAATTCAGACTTTTCCTCATTTTAACACTGGTTCTTTCTCTTCTCCTACTCAGCTTTCTTGGAAACATTACTGAGCCTTTACAGTAAATAAATATGGTAATATCTATTTTGGACTTTCTGAATGTAATCACAACAGCTGTGTTTTATTTCTGGGAAGGATTCATTTTTCAGCTTATAAAATTGTAGGGAAGATGATGAGATAAGTAGAAAGTAAGTAAAAACTCCAACCTAAGAATGGGAAACATTTTGATATTGCTCCCTAAAGATGATGATAAAGAAAATTTGTTGTACCCCTGATGGATGGAATTTTAAGATGGAAACTGTAATAAATGTATTCAATCACAAGTTTCTTTAATCATATTACTGACTTGAAATTATTGAAATTCTTCAATAGCTATCACCTAACCATAATATTAAGTGATATATGGATCACTGTAGCTTTATATCTTTTTATCAATTTTGTGTATTTTGGGACAACAAATTATGACATGTATATAACTTTAAAATAATAAGTCAAAAATGATGTTGAATAAATATACTGAATAATTAAGCTCAGATAATTTATGAATATTATTCTCCAGAAGCAAAATAAATTATATGCTAGAAAGTATTTCCACACCTACCTTGTGCCTTTCACATCTAAGTTTATTTTTATAATGAGATCTCTTAATTTCTTAACCATATTTTCTGCTAGCAAAGTTCTTAGAACATAATTATTTATCTCTAATTTATAATTTATCAAATTGGTCATAAAAATATTTCCAGCTTTATATGATCTTTTGGAAATTTGTCATGTCATAATCAAGAGGTGAAGCATATGTCCTTTTCTCTTGAGCCTGGGCCACCCTTTGTGATATCTCATCAAGAGCCTGGAAAAAGAAAAGTTACATAACTTCCAAGGCTAACTCATTAAAGTCAATTGAGTTCCCATCTGTCTCTCTCTCCCTCAGAATAATTACCCTTGGAAAACAGCCACCATTCTGCAAAGAACTCTAAGCTACTGGGATTGGAACAAAGCCCTGTGACTTCTGCCACATCAGAGATCACATTAACAGCCAACACTGACTTACCAGCTCTATGAGCAAACCTTCTTGGAAGTGGATTTTCCAATTCTCAGCTAAGTTGCTATGTGGAACAGACTTTTTCCCCATTTTGTGTTCAAATTACAGATTTGTGTGCAAAATGTTTACCTGATGTTTTTTGCTTGCTTTTTATTGCCTTTTCAAAAATGTTTTTTTTAGTGTGGACCAGATTCAAGTTTTTATTGAATTTGTTCTAACATTGCTTCTGTTTTATGTTATGTTTAGTTTTGTTTTGTTTTGTTTGCTACGAGGTATGTGGATCTTAGCACCATGACCAGGGATTGAACTTGCACCCCCTACATTGGAAGGTGAAGTCTCAACCATTGGACTGCCAGGGAAGTCCCATTGCTGTTGTTTTAAGTCACTAAGCACTGAGATGTTTTGTTTTTCAGCAACGGGTAAACAGAATAAAGTTACCAACTTTCAACTAGATATGCAGATAAAGGCATAGAAATTCAAAAGAAGTTTTGACTCCAACAACAAGTACATTAAATCTCCATCTTATCTTTGAGAATCAGCTCATTTTCCACAATTTTTATAAACAAGCCACCAACGACCTAACTGATATGTAAAAAGTGTGCGACAAGTGAAATGCTCTCTATGAAATTTTAAATATAGAACTCTGTAAGTCAACAACAAAATTCTGTCTTGACTAGAATTTTCAAAAGTAATGCTGACAATATTAAGCTCTATCTGAGCCCTGTACTCCTATGAAACAGGAATAGTCACCAAATTTGCCCCTCCCCAGTAGTTGTTGTTCAGTAGCCCAGCCATGTCTGACTCCTTGCCACCACATAGACTGCAGCACACCAGGCTTCCCTGTACATCACCAACTCCTGGAGTTTACCCAAACTCATGTCCATTGAGTTGGTGATGCCATCCAATCATCTCATCCTCTGTCATCCCCTTCTCCTCCTGCCTTCAATCTTTCCCACCATCATGGTCTTTTCCAAAGAGTTGGCTCTTCACATCAGGTGGCCAAAATATTCAAGCTTCAACATCAGTCCTTCCAATGAACATTCAGGGTTGATTTCCTTTAGGATTGACTGGTTTGATCTCCTTGCAGTCCAAGGGACTCTCAAGAATGTTCTCCAGTATTACAGTTTGACATCATCAATTCTTTGGTATTCAGTCTTCTTCTTGGTCCAACTCTCACATATATACATGACTACTGAAAAAACCATAGGTTTGACATGTATTCTTTCCCTACAAATCACTTTACTGCAAAGAATTACCTTCCTCATATGACTTAGAGAAGACATTCGTAAACAGACCCATTGTTTACCTGTAATGGGAGTGGATACAGACCCTCCAAATAGTCATTCTATGTCCCACAAATAATTAATCAAACTGTTAGACTCCCCGAACTGAGGTGGACAAACTTCTTGCAGTGGAACTCAGACAACCCATATTGAAAAATATCCTTTGAATATCTTCTGATAGCAAGTAAAGCTATTCTCTGATGAACTATTAAAGTACATCACTCTCACTCTTCCCCATCCAGTTCTTTCTAAATTTGTTTACTCCTCACTTCCCTGGTGGCTCAAACAGTAAGCAGTCTGCCTGTAAGGCAGGAGACAAGGATTTGATCCCTGGGATGAGAGGATCTCCAGGAGGAGGAAATGGCAACTCACTTCAGGATCAGTTCAGTTCAGTTCAGTCGCTCAGTCGACTCTTTGCAACCCCATGAGTAACTCAAATCTGTCCAATCGGTGATGCCATCCAGCTATCTCATCCTCTGTCGTCCCCTTCTCTTGCCCCCAATCCCTCCCAGCATCAGGGTCTTTTCCAATGAGTCAACCCTTTGCATGAGGTGGCCAAAGTATTGTAGTTTCAGCCTCAGCATCAGTCTTTCCAATGAACACCCAGGACTGATCTCCTTCAGAATGGACTGATTGGATCTCCTTGCAGTCCAAGGGACTCTCAAGAGTCTTCTCCAACACCACAGTTCAAAAGCATCAATTCTTCAGCACTCAGCTTAATTCACAGTCCAATTCTCACATCCCTACATGACCACTGGAAAAACCATAGCCTTGACTAGGTAGACCTTAGTTGGCAAAGTAATGTCTCTGCTTTTGAATATGCTATCTAGGTTGATCATAACTTTTCTTCCAAGGAGTAAGCATCTTTTAATTTCATGGCTGCAATCACCATCTGCAGTGATTTTGGAGCCCAAACTTCGAGATACGTGCCTGGAAAATATCATGGAGGCAGGGGCCTGGCAGTCCATGGGATCGTAAAGAGATGGACATGACTGAACAACTTCACTTTCTTTCTTTCCTCATAATATAAAATTTTTTTCCCCTCCACCTTTGATATTTCTGCAGATCTTCAGGTAAGCTGCAGCTTTCTCTTCTTTGCAATGGTTCCTCTCCCTATTATAATAATATTTTTGAATAAAGTCTCTCTTTTATCTACATCTGGATTTGTTTTTACCTGAGAACCAATAGTGATAATTTGAGAATTCCCCACGTGGCGCTAGTGGTAAAGAAGCCGCCTGCCAACGCAGGAGATATAAGAACCGCGGGTTGAATCACTGGGTCTGGAAGATTTGGAGGAGAGCATGGCAGATCACTTCTGTATTCATGCCTGGTGAATCCCAAGGACAGAAGAGCATGTGGACTAATATCCAGACATGACGGAAGTGACCTAGCTCTCAGCATGCAATTCTACAAGATTAATAATACAACAATAATACAGGAATAATCAAGAAACATAGAAAATATCAATTCTATCAATATCATATTGTATCGGATTGTGATATCTACATCTGAAGTAGATGATGGGCTTCTTGTGAGCAGAAAAGTTGATGTTTTTATCTCTTTATCCTAATTTTGTGATCAATAATTTGAAAGTGAACCATTCTTAAGAAATTGAGAAATGAAAAATAGGTAGAAAAGATATATGTGGCAATTCTTTGCATTTTCTCTACACCACTGATCTGAAAAGAATTTGTTCATGGTTAAATCTGCTTCAGGGATTCAGTAATTTGTCCTGAAAAATATTTAGAAACCCAAAACATGAAAACAAGATTACATGGTGAGCCTGAAAAAACTGTGAGGAGCCAGATATCCTAATCAGAGAAAGAACGTTAATCTCTTGAATAATTTCTGTGGTATTTGAAATCTGCCAAAACATAATGATCTTCTCTGAAACAATGCCTAATAAAAGACCAATATCCTCTGACAGGTGGGTTGGGGATGTTTCAGGTTACTATACAACAGGAGGCACCTCAACATAGGAGTAGTTGTGCTACCCACTAGACACAAGCTTTGAGCCCAGGTCCTGGAGCCACTACTTGTAAATGTTTGAGATCAGCAGACAAGTAAATTTCTGAATCATTTCATGTAACAATTAATTTACTTGATCAGAAGTTTACATATTCATTTCAAATGAATTCAGACACACAGAATTCAATGTGTGCAGTGGCATGCACAATTTAATGTTTATGTACCAGCTTTCTGAGAAAGAAAAGATGAAAATTTCCATAAATCCTTGATTTTTAATGTTTACCAATGTGTGTGATGTAAATACTTCTATCATTGCCCATTTTAAATAATCATATAGAGATTGATTGAACACGGCACATCACTCAATATATATTAATATATGCATTTATATATGTGTGTATGTGTACTTCTACATACCTACGTATTTACATCTACTCACGTATATAGTCAGTGTATATAGTCTATGTATTATATATTTTGCACCTATGTTCAATATGTGTGTGTTTTATATATACTACAGAGCATAAAAGAAGAAAGGTCTTTTTAAAGTTGGAAATATAGTGACAGATTTTGATTAAAGGTTAAGCATGACATTAAGATGCAAAACCTCAAGGAACTAACAATCTTTAAAAAACCTTAGAAAACATACAATAATAAAAAGTTAATAATTGCCATACTTCCATAATATTTATCAACATACATACATTAACACTGAAAATACTCACTGCAATATTCTAGTATTTGTATTTCTAAATACATCGAAGCAGTACATAACACGATCTCTAAATACATAGAAACATTACAAACACAGTTTGATCTTTTGCTCAAATGTCTCACAGATTTCTAATTCTGTATAAATTCACTGTTAAACTTCTTATAATTTTGGTCTGGATTATTATAGTAAATTTAACATATAATGACAACATAATGAGACAGTGATAAAAATGGCTCTTTTGCATTTACCTTCCAGAAAAATACTTGCAGAATTTACAAAAGCCAGCAACAGGTTTTGACAAATAAAGATTTACTGCATGCAATTAAGTCAGCACTGCCATTATTATACCCAAGTGCTTTGAAAAATTGAGTGAACCTTTCTTCTTTCTTTTTAAGAGGAAGAAATTGATAAATCTTTGGGAGGAACACTGTAATCTTGATTTCCAAAGAATGGCTATAATTCCATTGTACAAAACCTGAGTAGATATTGATAGAATTAAAATGGCTCATTGAAAAGTTACACTTACCATGAAAAAATCATGTAAACATTTTATTCTACTCTCCCTATTCAAATAAATTAGGAAAATCTGATTGCGTCTTTTTTTCCTTTTTCAAATCTAACTACACTTCCAAAAGACCAAAAGCTGAAATCAATCTCCACTTCAACTAGGAAAAAAATGATCTGAAATAAAATAATTTCAATCACAGAGGCACAAGGAGAAAGTCATGTAAACAGTGAAAGTTCTTCAGAGACTACCTTTTGGAAGAAATGATCATTGAACATACTCAGAGAATGGCAAAGAAAATGTGTTTTTGCAAGATTATTTTTTGGCATATTTATTTTAAAGCAGTCAAATGGGGCAAGTTATGTGAGAAGTCTACTAAAGTGTATCTCTTACTGTTTCATTTTATTTAATTTTCTTCTTAAAAGTTTTTATGTATTGATAAAAGATTATTTTAAAAGTGCATCATGAAAAGGAGAAAATTTTGAACAAAAGAATAAAGGACACTTGAATGCCTCTGCAAAAGTCATGGAGTATTTTTTTTAATTTATTTTAACCTGATATTGTGAGAATGTCCCAATATAAAATTGATTGCATGGAAAGAGGACATGACATATCCTATAGGTAATAATACCTGAAAAATCATCTTGGATTACTAGGACTTGAGCCTTTTTAAGAAATGGCACTCTACCTCATCTCTGGCCCTCTAATCTTTAATATTGTTGGGTTTCTACCAAGGAAGCTATGTTTTCCTTTTCATTCCAGTGGCAGCAATGAGTTTTGAGATATTAATGTCTGGGAGTAGAGTCCAGGGTGAATCAATCAGAATAACCTAGACTGGCCATCATTTCTTGAGGACTCCTTGAAACTGCCTAGATCAACTACTTCAGATTTCAGTGGGATTGGACTTGGGAACCTCTCATTTTAACAAACACTTCAGTGATTTTATGTAATAAATGCTTGAAAATCTCTAGCCCAGGGGAACATTGAAGTTACCTGTCCTGTACTCATTACAAATTTGTGGAAATGCCTCATTAACCTTCTTCCAAAAACCAGCTTTAATACTAGCAAAACCATTTAATTAACACAAAATATGACATAGATGGAGGAAAATGTTTTCACCCCGTCTTAACTTGGACATAATTAATATTTAATTTTCTTTCCCATTGAAATGCTTAATGAAGATTAGTCACTTGCTGGACTGTAGGATAAGAAAATTAGTGAACACCATGTGTCAGAATTCCTAGGTTTTAATATTTACTTGAGCACTAATTAGGTTTTTTATCTTGGAAAATTCACTTAAATTTCCTTTATTTTAAGATTATTTTTTATTATTAAATCATATGAATATGTTATCCTCTTGAAAAAGGAAAATTCAAATATAAGGAGCTAAATTTCCCATTGACAACCTCTCTTAATTTCAGTTTCTTCCCAGAATTAGCACTTATTATTTTGGTTTATATCTATCCTGATAAATATTTTGTTGCTGTTCACTCACTAAGTCATATCTGACTCTTTGTAATCCCATGGACTATAGCAAGCCAGGCTCCTCTGTCATCGACTGTTCCAGAGTTTGCTCACATTCATGTCCATTGAGTCAGTGATGCTATCTAACCATATCATCCTCTGCTGCCTCCTTATCCTTTGGCCTTCAATCTTTTCCAGCATAAGGGTCTTGTCCAGTGAGTCATCCCTTCACATCAGGTGGTCAAAGTATTGGAGCTTCAGCTTCAGCACATCTTTCCAATGAATATTTAGGGTTGATTTCCTTTAGGAATGACTGGTTTGATCTCCTTGCTATCCAAGGGACACTCAAGAGTATTCCCCCATCACCACAATTTGAAAGCATCAGTTCTTAAGCCATCAGCTTTCTTTACAGTCCAACTCTCACATTCATACATGACTACTGGAAAAACCATAGCTTTGACTATATGGATCTTTGTTGGCAAAGTGATATCCCTGCTTTTTAATACACTGTGCAGGTTTGTCACAGATTTTCTTCCAAGGAGCGAGAGTCTTTTAATTTCATGTGACTGTAGTCATAATCTGTACTAATTTTGGAGCCCAAGAAAATAAAATTTGTCAGGGCTTCCATTGTTTTGCAATGGAAGTGATGGGACAGGATACCATGATCTTAGTTTTTTGAATATTGAATTTTAAGGCAGACTTTTTACTCTCCTATTTCACCCTTATCATCCTGTGACTCATCCAGCCTGACATTTTGTGTGATATAAGTCCTTAAGACCACAGACTCAGACATGACTGAAGTGACTTAGCACACAACAGTATTCAGCATATATAGGCTTCCCAGGTGCCACTAGTGGTAAAGAACCTATCTGTCAATGAAGGGCATAAAAGTTGTGGGTTCAGTCCCTGGATTGGGAAGATCTGCTGGAGGAGGACATGGCAACCCACTCCAATATTCTTGCCTGGAGAATCCCATGAACAGTGTAGTCTGGCAGGCTATAATCCATAAGCTTGCACAGAGTTGGAGACACCTGAAGTGAAGCACACACACATGGACTCCACATATGTTGTATAACCCGGGTGACAATATAGAACCTTGTCACATTCCTTCCCCAACTTGGAAGCAGCCCCATGTCTTATTCTAACTGTTGTTTCTTTATCTGCATACGGGTTTCATAGGAGACAGGTGAAAGGTTGGCGTTGAATCACTCAAAGACACCAGGATTCTTGGCCCCCGGAGGAGAAGAATTCAATCTGGGGCCAGAGATGAGGCTTGATGGCTCAGAGCTTTTGTGTAATAAAGTTTTATTAAAGTATAAAGGAGATAGAGAAAGCTTCTGACATAGGCATGAGAAGGGAGCAGAAAGAGTACCTCCCTGTTAATCTTCAGCTGGATGTTGTTATAGTCACTAGCAGTCTGTTAATGAAAGAAAGGAATGTCTTAAAACTCAGAATGGCACCAGGTCCCTCACCCATAAAATGCATTTTGGGAGAATCTTGGCACCAAATGGTTCATCCTGGGCCATAAAATGGTTAACTTGAATCTTGAAGAAGGGCAGATCACCATACCAATAGTTTCATTTACATAGATTAGGGGAACAATATCTGAGTATAACAGACTGGTTTGTCAAGTAGGTTCTGAGCCAAGAGGCTGAACAGACTTGAAGACAGTTTGGGGTAAATGCATAGTACATTAGCATAGCTTAAGACAAACATTTCCATGAGAAAAAGGCATTGGTTATCTCTAGGTTTGAGAATAGTTAACTTCAGGTGAAACCAGGTGTCATTATGGCAACACAGTATTTTAAGAGAAACCTCCTTTTAAATTTGTATAGAGAAGGAAAAAAATATCACTACTTTGTTTTCTCCTGCCGTTTAAGAGAGATAAAATGTCTGACACTTGCAGGCTATTTCCCCCGTTTGGAGACCCATGGCCTTCCTGCCTGTTACCTTCTCACAGGTAAGGTGGAGTGGCATTCCCATCTCTAAGAATTTTCCACTTTGTTGTGATCCACACAGTCAAAGGTTTTAGCATAGTTAATGAATCAGAAGTAGATGTTTTCCTGGAATTCTCTTGCATTCTCTATGATCTAAGGGATGTTGACAATTTGGCCTATGGTTCCTCTGCCTTTTCTAAATCCAGCTTGTACATATGGAAGTTCTCGGTTCACGTACTGTTGAAGCCTGGCTTGAAGGATTTTGAACATAACTTTCTTAACATGTGAAATGGGCTCAGTTGTGCAGTAGTTTGAACATTCTTTGAAATTGCCCTTCTTTGAGATTGGAATGAAAACTGACCATTTCTAGTCCTGTGGCCATTGCTAAGTTTTCTCAATTTGCTGACACTTTAAAGTATAACACTTTAGTAACATTATTTTTTAGGATTTTAAATGGCTCAGCTGGAATTCTGTCACCTCCACTAGCTTTGTTCATGTAATACTTCCTTAGCAAAACTTCCTTGATTTCACACTCCAGGTTGTCTAGCTATCATGATTATCTGGGTCCTTAAGATCTTTTGTGTATAGTTCTTCGGTGTATTCTTGTCATCTCTTCTTAATCTCTTCTGCTTCTGTTAGGTCCTTACAGTTTTTCTGTCCTTTATCATGCCCATCCTTATGTGAAATGTCCCCTTAATATCTTAAATTTTCTTAAAGAGAATTATTTGTTTTCCCATTCTTTGTTTTTCTCTACTGCTTTGCTTTGTTCATTTAAGAGGGCCTTCTTATCTCTCCTCACTACTCTCTGGAACTCTGCATTCTGTTGGGTATAACTTTCTCTTTCTCCTTTGCCTTTCACTTCTCTTCTTTCCTCAGCTATTTGTAAAGCCTCCACCGACAACCTCTTTACCTTCTTGTATTTCTTTTTCATTGGAATGGTATTGACCACTGCCTCCTCTACAGTGTTACAAATCCCCATCCATATTTCTTCAGGAACTCTTTCTACCAGATCTAATCCCTTGAATCTTCTCATCCTCTCCACTGTACAATCATAAGGGATTTGCTTATGTCATACCTGAATGGCCTAGTTGTTTTTCCCTGTTTTCTCCAATTTAAGCCTGAATTTTGCAGTAAGGTGCTTATGATATGAGCCATAGTCAGATCCAGGTATTCTTTTGCTGACTATAGAGAGCTTTTCCATCTTTAGCAGCAAAGAACATAATCAATTTGATATCAGTAATGACCATATAGTGATGTCTATTTTTTAAATCTATTTATATATTTTTAAAATTTATTTTTTATTGAAGGATAATTGCTTTACAGAATTTTGTTGTTTTCTGTCAAAGCTCAACATGAATCAGCCATAGGTATATATATATCCCCTCCGTTTTGAACCTCCCTCCCATCTCCCTCCCATCCCAGCACTCTAGGTTGATACAGAGCCCATGTTTGAGTTTCATGAGCCACAGAACAAATTCCCATTGGCTATATATTTTACATATGGTAATGTAAGTTTCCATGTTACTCTTTTCATACATCTCACCCTCTCTTACCCTCTCCCCATGTCCATAAGTCTATTCTCTATGTCTGCTTCTCCATTGCTGCCCTGAAAATAAGTTGCTCAGTACTATTCTTCTAGATTCCATATATATGTGTTAGAATATGATATTTATCTTTCTATTCCTGAATTACTTCACTCTGTATAATAGGTTCTATGTTCATGCAGCTCATCAGAACTGACTCAAACACATTCCTTTTTAAGGCTGAATAATATTCCTTTCTGTATATGTACCACAACTTCTTTATCCATTCATCTGTTGATGGACATCTAGGTTGCTTCCAAGTTCTAGCTATTGTAGATAGTCCTGCAATGAACAATGGGATACATGTATCCTTTTAAATTTTGGTTTCCTCAGAGCATATGCCTAGGAGTGGGATTGCTGGGTCATATGGCAGTTTTATTCCTAGCTTTCTAAGGAATCTCCATGCCGTCTTCCATAGTGGCTGTATTAATTTACATTCCCGCCAATCGTGCAATAGCATTCTTTTTTCTCCACACCCTCTCTAACATTTATTATTTATAGACTTTTTAATGATGGCCATTCTGACCAGTGTGAGGTGATATCTCATTGTAGTTTTGATTTGCATTTCTCTAATAATGAGCAATGTTGAACATCTTTTCTTGTGTTTGTTAGCAATCTGTATGTCTTCTTTGGAAAAATGTCTGTTTAGATCTTTTCCCCATTTTTTGATTGGTTGTTTGTTTTTCTGGCATTAAGTTGTATGAGCTGCTTGCAGATGTTGGAAATTAATCCTTTGTCAGTTGTTTCATTTGCTATTATTTTCTCCCATGTTGAGGGCTGTCTTTTCACTTTGCTTATAGTTTCCTTTGCTGTGCAAAAGATTTTAAGTTTAATCAGGTCCCATTTGTTTACTTGTTTTTATTTCCATTACTCTAGGAGGAGGGTCATAGAAGATCTTGCATTGATTTATATCATTGGATATTTTGCCTAAGTTTTCCCCTAAGAGGTTTTCAGTTTCTGGTCTTACATTTAGGTCTTTAACCCATTTTGAGTTTATCTTTGTGCATGGTGTTAGGAAGTGTTCTAATTTCATTCTTTTACGTGTAGCTCTCCAGTTTTCCCAGCACCATTTATTGAAGAGGCTGTCTTTGCTCCATTATATTTTCTCACCTCTTTTGTCAAAAATAAGGTATCCATAGTTGCATGGGTTTATTTCTGGGCTTTCTAGCTTGTTCCATTTGTCTATATTTCTGTTTTTGTGCCAGCACCATACTGTCTTGATGACTGTAGCTTTCTAGTAGACTCTGAAGTCAGGAACGTTGATTACTCCAGCTCCATTCTTCTTTCCCAAGATTGCTTTGGCTATTCAGGGTCTTTTGTGTTTCCACATAAATTGTAAAATATTTTGTTCTAGTTCTGTGAAAAATGTCATTGGTAATTTGATAGGATCACATTGAATCTGTAGATTGCATTCAGTAATATAGTCACTTTCACAATATTAATGCTTCCTACCCAGGAACATAGACTATTTCTCCATCTGTTTATGTCATCTTTGATTTTTTTCACCAATATCTTATAATTTTCTGTGTACAGTTCTTTTGTCTACTTAGGTGAGTTTATTCCTAGATGTTTAATTCTTTTTGTTGCAGTGGTGAATGGGATTGATTCCTTAATTTCTATTTCCAATTTTTCATTGTTAATATATAGAAATGCAAGTGATTTCTGCGTATTGATTTTGTATCCTGAAACTTTGCAAAATTCACTGATTAGCTCTAGTAATTTTCTGATACTATCTTTAGGGTTTTCTAAGTACAATATGATGTCATCTGCAAACAATGAAAGCCTTGCTTCTTCTTTTCTGATCTGGATTCCTTTTACTTCTTTTTCTTCTGATTGCTGCAGCTAGGACTTCCAAAGCTATGTGAATAATAGTGTTGAAAATGGACACCTTGTCTTGTTCCTGATCTTAGGGAGAATGCTTTTAGTTTTCAGAATTGAGAGTAATGTTTGCTGTAGGCTTATCATGTATGGCCTTTACTATGTTGAGGTAGGTTTCTTCTTTGCCCATTTTTTGAAAAGTTTTAATCATAAATTGGTAGTAGTGAATTTTGTCAAAGGCTTTTTCTGTATCTATTGAGATTACCATATGATTTTTATCTTTCAGTTTGTTAATATGGTGTATCACATTGACTGACTTTTATGTATTGAAGAATCCTTGCATTTCTGGAATAAACCCAGTTTGATCATGGTGTATGAGCTTTCTGATGTGTTGATGAGTTCTGTTTGCTAAAATTTGTTGAGGATTTTTTTGTATCTATGTTCCTTAGTGATATTGGCCTGTAGTTTTCTTTGTGTGTGTGTTGTTTTTGTCTGATTTTGACATCAGGGTGATGGAGGTAAAGGAGAATGAGTTTGGAAGTGTTCCTTCCTCTGCAATTTTTTGAAAGAGTTTTAGAAGGATAGGCATTAGCTCTTCTCTAGATGTTTGATAGAATTCTCCTGGTGAAGCCATCTGGTCCTGGGAGATTTTTTATCACAGCTTCAATTTCAGTGCTTGCAATTGGGTTGTTCATAATTTCTGTTTTTTTCCTGCTTCAGTCTTAGAAGATTGAACTTTTCTAAGAATCTGTCCATTTTTTTTGGTTATCCATTTTATTGCCATATAGTTGTTCATAATAGTCTCTTATAATCCTTTGTATTTCTGCATTGTTTTCTGTAACTTCTCCTTTTTCATTTCTAATTTTGTTGATTTGATCATTCTTTCTTTTGTTCTTGATGAGTATGGTTAAAAGTTTGTCAGTTTTGTTTATCTTTTCAAAGAACCAACTTTTAGTTTTTATTAATCTTTACTATTGTTTCTTTCATTTATTTTTCATTTATTTCTGCTCAAATTTTTATGATTTCTTTCTTTCTACTAATTTTTGATTTTTTGTTCTCCTTTTTCCAGTTGTTTTAAGTATAAAGTTAGGTTGTATATCTGATGTTTTTCTTATTTCTTGAGGTAGGATTGTATTGCTATAAACTTCCCTTTTAGAACTGCTTTGCTGCAGTCCATAGGTTTTGAGTTCTTGTGTTTTCATTGTCATTTGTTCCTAGAAATTTTTTGATTTCCCTTTTGATTTCTTCAGTAACCTGTTGATTATGTAGAAATGTGTTGCTTAATCTCCATGTATTTGTGTTTCTTACAGTTTTTTTTTCTTGTAACTTATATCTAGCTTCTTGTAGTATTGTGGCCAGAGAAGATGGTTGATACGATTTCAATTTTCTTTAATTTACTGAGCTTTGATCTGTCACCCAAGATGTGTTCTATCTTGAAGAATGTTCCATGTGCACTTAAGAAGAAGGTGTATGTATTTGGGTAGAATTTCCTGAAGAGATCAATGAGATCTATCTCATCTATTGTATTATTTAAGACTTGTGTTTTCTTATCAATGTTCTGTTTTGATGATCTGTCCATTGGTGTGAGTATGGTGTTAAAATCTCCTACTATTGTTGTGTTACTGTCAATTTCTCCTTTCATGTCTCTTAGTTCTGGTCTTACATATTGAGATGCTCCTATGTTGGATGCATAGATATTTACAATTGTTATGTCTTCCTCTTGGATCAATCCCTTGATCATTATGTAGTGTCCTTCCTTGTCTCTTGTAATATTCTTTATTTTAAAGTCTATTTTGTCTGATATTAGGATTGATACTAAAGCTTTCTTTTGCTTCCCATTTGCATGAAATATATTTTTCCATCCTCTTACTTTCAGTCTATATGTGTCTTTAGGTCTGAAGTGGATTTCTTGTAAATAGCATATATATGGGTCTTATTTTTGTATCCATTCAGCCAATCTGTGTCTTTTAATTGGAGCATTTAATTCATTCACATTTAAAGTAATTATTGATGTATATGTTCTTATTGCCATTTCCTTAATTGTTTGGGGGTAATTTTGTAGATCTTTTTTCTTTTCCTGTATTTCTTGACTATATAAGTTAGTTAACATTTGTTATAAAGCTGGTTTGATGGTACTGAATTCTCTTAACTTCTGCTTGTCTGAAAAGCTTTTTATTTCTCCATCAAGTTTGAATGAGATCCTTGCTGTGTACAGTAATCTTGGTTGTAGATTTTCCTCTTTCAGTACTTTAAATATATTCTGTCATTACCTTCTGGCCTGCAGAGTTTCTGCTGAAAGCTGATAAGTGTATAGGGTTTCTCTTGCATGTTACTTGTTGCTTCTCCCTTGCTGCATTTAATATTCTTTCTTTGTATTTAGTCTCTGTTTGATTACTGTGTGTCTTGATGTCTTTCTCCTTCTGTTTATGCTGTATGGGACTCATTAGGCTTCTTGTACTTGATTAACTACTTTATTTCATGTTGGGGAAATTTTCAACTATAATCTCTTCAAAAATTTTCTCATACACTTTCTTTTTCCCTTCTTCTTCTGGGACCACTATAATTCAAATATTGGTGCATTTCATATTGTCCCAGAGGTCTCTGAGACTATTGCCAGTTCTTTTCATTCTTTTTACTTTATTCTACTCTTCAGAAGTTATTTCCACCATTTTATCTTCCAGTTCACTGATTCACTCTTCTGCTTCAGATATTTTGTTATTGATTTCTTCCAGAGTTTTTTTAATTTCAGTAATCATGTTGTTTGTCTCTGTGTATTTATTCTTTAAGCAATGAACACAGGTTTGTTAATTGATTCTTGCAATTTCTCCATTTTGTTTTGAAGGTTTTTGATCATCTTTACTGTCATTATTCTGAATTCTTTTTCAGGTAGCTTGCCTATTTCCTCTTTATTTAATTGTACTTCTGTGTTTCTAATTTGTTCCTTCCTTTGTGTAGTATTGTTCTGCCTTTTCATTATTATTCATTATTATTATTTAACTTATTGTTTTTGAAGTCTCCTTTTCCCAGTCTTCAAAGTTGCATTCTTTCTTCCTTTTGGTTTCTGCCTTCCTAAGGTTGGTCCAGTGGTTTGTGTAAACTTCATATAGGGTGAGATTTTTGCTCAGTTTTTGTTTGTTTTTCCTCTGATGGGCAAGGCTGAGTGTGGTGGTAATCCTGTGTGCTGATGATTGGGTCTGAATTTTTTTTTGTTGTTGTTCATTGTTTAAATGAAGCATCCTGCATAAAGTGCTACTGCTGTTTGGGTGATGCTAAGACTTGTACTCAAGTAGTTTACTTTGTGTGAGTTCTCACTCTTTGATACTCTTTAGTGTTAGTTCTCTGGTATTCTAGGTCTTGAAGTCAGTGCTCTCATTCCAAAGGCTCAGGGCTTGATCTCTGGTCAGGAACAAAGATTCCACAAGTGATTTGTTATGACATTAAGTGAGATTAAAAGAAATATCCAAAAATGAGAAACCAAAGACAAACCCCAGACAAATGGCAGTTACAAAATTAGGCAAATAATAATTAAAATAATGGGATATACATATGTACATATACACCCATGAGCAACATCAAAACAGTCCAACAAAAATAAAGTATAATAGATTGACCTGGAGAATATAGGAAATAACAAATTATATTTAACAGTTAAGAACAAACTAACTAAAACATAAAGTGGAAAACAAAACTAAAGCAAGGTGGCAAGTGGGGAATAAAGCAACAAAAATAAAACTAACAAATAAGTTTAGAGGAAAGGGAAGAAAGAAAAGAAAGAAAGAATATATATGCAAAGTTAAATAGAGGTAGATGAAGAAGATTTATATACATAAAAGATTAATCGCAAGGGGAAAAGAACAGTAGGAAAGCAATAAATCAATAAATATAGAAAAAACATAATAGATTTTTAAAATTTTAAGCTTAAAATTATAAAAAAGAAAAAGAAATAAAACAGAACAAGAAGGGAAAAAGGAAAACTTCACAGAATTGCAAAAGTTCAATGTAGAGACAGAGGTTTATAATAACAATAAAAAGTGTACTGAATATAAAAATATACCCATAAACAAAATCAAAACACTCCAACTAAAATAAAGGATAAAGTTGACCCAGTTAACAAAGGAAACAAAAAATTATGTCTAGCAGAACAAAGTTAACTAAGCACAAACTGGAAAAGAGAACAGAATTCCCCAAGGTGCCAATTAGGGAATAAAGCAATGAAAATAAAATTAACAAATATGATGAGAGGAAAGGAAAGAAAGAATAGATATGCAAATTTAAATAAAGAAAGATGA
Source organism: Neotragus moschatus (assembly GCA_006410615.1). NCBI lineage: Eukaryota > Metazoa > Chordata > Mammalia > Artiodactyla > Bovidae > Neotragus > Neotragus moschatus. Next base: position 1,209,831 of record SJYA01001036.1, on the reverse strand, counting down.
AGAAGATTTATATACATTAAAAATTAACTGTAAGGAGAAAAGAACAGTAGGGAAAGCAAGCAAAAGAATAAATGTATAAAAATAATAATATGTTTAAAAACTTAAAAATTAAAAGGGGTGGGGGGAAAGACCAAAACTGCAAAAGCCCAACATAGAGGCAGGGGTTTATAATAACAATAAAAATGTGACTGAGAAAAAAAAAAAAAAAAGAAAAAAGTTCAAAAGCTTAATTAGATTTCATAGTGCCAATAAAATCAACAACTACTATCAGTTCAGTTCAGCTCAGTCGTGAAGTGGCGTCCGACTCTTTTTGACCCCATCAATCGCAGCACACCAGGCCTCCCTGCCTATCACCAAGTCCCAGAGTTCACTCAGACTCACGCCCATCGAGTCAGTGATGCCATCCAGCCATCTCATCGTCGGTCGTCTCCTTCTCCTCCTGCCCCCAATTCCTCCCAGCATCAGAGTCTTTTCCAATGAGTCAACTCTTCGCATCAGGTGGCCAAAGTACTGGAGTTTCAGCTTTGGCATCATTCCTTCCAAAGAAATCCCAGGGCCGATCTCCTTTAGAATGGACTGGTTGGATCTCCTTGCAGTCCAAGGGACTCTCAAGAGTCTTCTCCAACACCGCAGTTCAAAAGCATCAATTCTTCAGTGCTCAGCCTTCTTTACAGTCCAACTCTCACATCCATACGTGACTACTTGAAAAACCATAGCCTTGACTATTGATATTTCTCCAAGCAGTCTTGATTACAGCTTGTGTTTCTTCCAGTCCAGCGTTTCTCATAATGTACTCTGCATATAAGCTAAATAAGCAGGATGACAATATACAGCCTTGACATACTCCTTTTCCTATTTGGAACCAGTCTGTTGTTCCATGTCCAGTTCTAACTGTTGGTTCCTGACCTGCATACAGGTTTCTCAAGAGGCAGGTCAGGTGGTCTGGTATTCCCACCTATCTCAGAATTTTCCACAGTTTATTGTGATCCACACAAAGGCTTTGGCATAGTCAATAAAGCAGAAATAGATGTTTTTCTGGAACTTTCTTGCTTTTTCCATGATCCAGTGGATGTTGGCAATTTGATCTCTATTTCCTCTGCCTTTTCTAAAACCAGCTTGAACCTCTGGAAGTTCATGGTTCACATATTGCTGAAGCCTGGCTTGGAGAATTTTGAGCATTACTTTACTGGCATGTGAGATGAGTGCAATTATGTGGTAGTTTGAGCATTCTTTGGCATTGCCTTTCTTTGGGATTGGAATAAAAACTCACCTTTTCCAGTCCTGTGGCCACTGTTGAGTTTTCCAAATTTGTTGGCATATTGAGTGCAACACTTTCACAGCATCATCTTTCAGGATTTGAAATAGCTCAACTGGGA